>ML776943.1:829259-852393 GCA_009831015.1 Picea engelmannii
TGTTTAAATTCCAAATTTAAACATGTGACTTTTAAGTTAACTTAAACTAGCCCTAACCCTAACCTAAATACTATATAAGAAACCCCCCCCTACACCTTCAAGTCACCTATCATTTTTCTTCTAGTGCTAGCGTTGAGCCTCTCTAAGTCTGCGGCCTCTTTTCTGTGGAGAGCTACCTCTTGATCTGCTGCTAATACCTGTGGGTGCCGCGTTCTCTTTGCTGCTAAGGCTTGTTGGGTGTCGCGTCCTCTTTGCTGCTAATTCCTGTTGGCTGCCGCGTCCTCCTTCTGTGATTGAACCTTGGTTACTGCCCCTTCTTGCTGCTGTGTATAAGCATTCAAGCTGCCGCTGTTCTCATTGCTGTTTGGGCATGTTTAGGTGCGTCCTCTCCTAAGTTTGTAGAAGGTACAGCTGCGGCCCTCTTCAGATCTGCTGTGTACCCCTTTTGTGCTTGCCTCAAGGGTAAGTATCATCCCTTGCTTTCGTTGGCTGGGTTTCAGTATATGAGCAGCGAACCTTGTGAATATAGCTCTGTTGTGTGGACTAATTCTAAGGTGTTGGTACCCCTATCCTAAGTCTGCTGTGCGGCCCTCTAGCTAGGGTAGTTTCATGGGGTTACTGTTGGTTAAAGCTTCTTAAATGCTCTTTTACATCACTGCTGAAACTAGGGTTTACACACAGTCCAGTGTTTTCAGATCTGAAGGTTTCTTGGGCAAGGGTTTTGCTGTGAGGGTTTGGGCTCCTTTTTCTTTTGTGTTTTTATCCCTGTGGCCTTTGGGCTTGGTGGCAAGAAAGTTCCTTCAATCTTTGGCATAGAGATCACACTTGATCCATGAACTGAACCTTTGTCTGAGCATACAAACAGGATCTATACCTATTGTGTTTATTGTGCTATCTTCAGAGGTAGGTTGCTGTACCAGGTATGTTTCCTACTTATCTCCCTTTGATTTGGATCTGATCTGATTACAGAATTGTTTAATGTAGTAAGCATTGTATAGATCTAAAGATATGTCTATTGTGAAATAATTAGGCAGAGTTTTAGATCTGAGATCTTTGTTTAATCATATAGATCTACTATTGTATTCAGATCTGTTCATTACTACCTTAGATCTGAGTTTATGTTGATATGTGATCAGAAGTTGTTGCTGTCCTTCATAGATCTACTTTCTATGTGTCCTATCTCTGATTGAGTAACAAATCTAATTGTTTTAATCATTGAAATTTAAAAGAGACTAGTGTTCTGCAAATTTTACCCTAAATCTAACATGTAGACCCAAATGTTGACCTTGTACATTTATGATACTTGTTTTTTTGGAAGCATAAGGTCCAATGTCACTTTTATGAAATCCAATGTCTCTTTGTGAGAAGAGTACAACAAAGGGTTTTGGGAACATAACCTAATTCTTTGACCTCCAAAATAAGAGTTTTCCTAACAGGGAAAGGCCAATTTTTCAATGAGGATAATTTTACATATATTAGGATGTATGGTTTTGAGGAAAAACCCTTTTACATGCCCAAGTTTGTTTCAGATCATTTATTCTTGGTGGAAGTTGATCCACGGTATGTGAAATAGGGTAATTTTCCTTATTATAAGAAGAAACAATTTTTGTCTACTACACCTTTTTGATTTGTTGGAGCTTTTATAAAGGTTTTGCGAATTTGATCAACAAAGCTCAAAGTTTGGATTCATTTAAATTGAGAGGCAAATGTCGTTCTTGGTTATGATTTAGAGAAATGGTTTAAAACACATTTGGTTATACTAAGTGTTTCCTTAAGTTTGGAGTCCTCAAGGAAGGAGGATGAGATAACCAAGATGTTGCTATTGAAGAGGATGTTGAGGACAAAGCGACATTGTAAGGATTAGAGCCTATCTGTAGGGTGAAGAATCTCAACCTCCTTGGAGTTTTCTAATATCATAAGTTCAAATGCCAACATAGATATCGAGAAAAGATGGAAACAAAAATATTGGAGGGTAATGAGAAGTACAAGGTTGCCAATAGATCTTATGATTTTAAGAAAGGTATTGTTAAAAATAGATCTTGCTTGTATAGTTGTCTCATGAATTGTGACTGAGTTGTCATCTTGTGCAAGTTTAGTATGTGTTTTGTAATGATTTAGTAAGTTGTGTTATTGTTAAGAGGAGCATGAGAAAAGCTTGAGGAGTGAGGACTGTCATTGGGAAAGTTCTAGTAAAGCTTTTGTATTTAAAGACATATTCATGTATCCTTACATGGAGCACATGGAAATATAAAGATTCACCTTTGAGAGTGGAGGTTTTACCTCGTATGGGGGTTTTTACCACTGTAACCTCGATATCCCATTGGTGTGTTGTTGGTTCTCTTATTTATTTCTTTATGGGTTGTTTTAAGCATTAGTTATTGCAAAATCATACATGGTATCAGAGGCAACACAAGCTTGTTCTCTCTCATGAGGGAGGTTCGTGGATTGTGTTTCTAGGTTATGCTTTTTCTCATGGAAGTCCCTATTGAGAATGACATTGTTGTAGCTTCGTGAAGGCATGAGAGAGATAGCTTGTGGATGGTGAATATTGGTTTGTGTTAGTTTGTGCTCGTAATGGTGCTTGAGATTAGACATGGTGAGCAGCATGCAATTACAAAAGAAAAGTTGGGGGCTTTGCTTGTTGGTGTCGTGTGCATTTTAATATGTCAACGACAAGAAAAATGCCTGTATGGCAATCTCAAAGTTGCACAGAATGCATCTAAGTAGTTGTTGAGAGGGAAATTGCAAGTTGTTGTAGAGAAGGCTATAGCATGGTACATGGTGCATGGTGCGTGTTTTCAAGTTGCAAGGAGAGCATGAAGTGGAGGTCATGGTTGTGGCAGCGGAAGACATCTTGTCTGGAAGAATGCTGGTCTTGCTTGTTGTGTAGTTGTCACATGAGTTGTGACTTAGTTGTCATCTTGTGCAAGTTTAGTATGTGCTTTGTAATAATTTAGTAAGCTTTTGTGTTGTTGCTAAGAGGAGAATGAGAAAAGCTTGGAGAGCGAGGACTGTCACTCAGAAAGTTCTAGTGAATCTTTTGTATTTAAAGATATCCTCATGTATCATTATATGGAGCACATGGGAACATAAAGATTCATTTTTGAGATTGAAGGTTTTACCTCGTATGGGGTTTTTTACCATTGTAACCTCAGTATCCCATTGATGTGCTAATGGTTCTCTTTTGTATTTCTTTATGGACTGTTTTAGGCATTAGTTATTTATCGCAAAAGTTTTACATGGTATCAGAGTTAGCATGGGCCTGATCTTTCTCATGAGGGAAGTTCGTGGATTATGTTTGCAGGTTATTCCATTGCTCGTGGAAGTCCCTATTAAGGACATTGTTGCATCTTTGTGAAGGCAAGATAGCAATAGTTTGTGGAGGAAGAATGCCTATTTGTGTCAGTTTGTGCTCGTAATGGTGCTTGAGTTCGGACATGGTGAGCAACATATAATTACAAAAAAAAGTTGGGGGCTTTGCTTGTTGGTGTCACGCGCATTTGAATACGTCGACAACAAGAAAATTGCCTGCATGGCAATCTCAAAATTGCACGGAATGCATGTGAGTAGTTGTTGAGGTCATTTGCGACTTGTTGTAGAGAAGCTTGCAACATGGTACATGTTGCATGGTGCTTGATTGCAACTTGCAAGGAGAGTAAGAGTTAGAGGTTGTGGTTGTGGTAACGAAAGATAGCTTGTGGAGAAGCATGTTGGGAGTGACTCCCATGGTGAGTGTTAGTATTTTCCTTGTTGAATAGATCTTGCTTGTTGACGGTTGTGATAAGATGGTTGCTTGATTGCAATATTTGAGAGGACTAGTAGTGTGGATGAATACAAAATGGAGAGACAATGTCTATGATCGTTAGGTAGAAAGCCTTACGAAATGGGTGAAGATAGATATTCTCGAGGAAATCTTATGAGAATGCAACTCTTTAATGACAAATACAAGGATTTGGAAGGATGCGTGTGGCAAACTCATTAGATGTTTCGTATTGCGGAAGATAATATGCATGGAACTTGTTTTGAGAAAAAGTATAAGTTTAAAAAATTGAGATGACATATATTTCTTGTATCTGTGTAACTTCACGTTTGAAGTAACTATGAAGTGTTGCTGCATGTCGTAAAGGGTAGATGGTTGTAAGACTCAGTGTGGCATACACAACCCTTGAATTGTTGGTCTTGTAGGGTCTGTTTGTTAGTTTGGTGAGGCATGATGGTATCCTTCTTGTTGGAGACAAGTAGGCATGTTGGGGAGGATGTGTATATCCCAAAATCTGTAGCCTTCGATAATCTTGTTCTTCATGTGCTCTAGGTGAGCTGATCTAGTGACCATGACTGTTGTAGTGTATAATGCTTTCGGGGGAGTATTCCTTGACAGGTATGAGAAGGAGATGTCATGAGAGCTCAACTTGAATTGGATGAGATGACAGATTCGTAACAAGTACTCACTATGGGGGAGTGTTAGAAGTAGCTCTTGTTTGTTGTGTAGTTGTCATCTTGTGCAAGTTTAGTATGTTCATTGTAATGATTTAGTAAGCTTTTGTGTTGTTAAGAGGAGGACAAGAAAAGCTTGGGGAGTGAGCACTGTCACTGTGAAAGCTCCAGTGAAGCTTTTGTATTTAAAGACATCCTCATGTATCATTATTACATAGAGCACATGGGAATATAAAGATGCATCTTTAAGCGTAGAGGTTTTACCTTGTATGGGGCTTTTTATCACTGTAACCTCTTTATCCCATTGTTCTGTTCTTGGTTCTCTTATCTATTTCTTTATGGGCTGTTTTAGGCATTAGTTATTTATTGCAAAAATTTTACAGGTATTTTATGGAATTCTCCCAAAATGTTTCAGTGTCAACTCATAGGATTGTTTCTACTTCATTTGGAGGTAGGAGTAGAAAAAAGACTAGTGAAGCTGTTGGAAATGGAGATGGTGGACATGAACTTAAAAAATCTATGAGAGAGAAAGAACATACCGTCTCTCTTCCACCAAAGAGGAAAGGACTGTAAATAGTGAACAAGAGTTGTTGTCTAAGGGAAATGATGAAGCACAAGTTGATCATGGTGACAACATTGATGTTTTTGATATTTGATTGGACATATTTATAGGGTGATAGCCCAAGTAAACAATGCTAAAACAAGAGGGACTGACACAGTGCAGTGAGAGATTCCCAATTTTGAGGATGTGATCATCACCATCAACCTTTCCAATTATGATAAGTAGACCAAAAAATTGCCTATGTCTAGAGTAAGGATGAAGGGAGAGAAAACAGTTGAGAGATTGAAGTCTATTTTGATGCTAAGGGTATCAAATCTTCTGGTGCTTTGAGGATGTGTAATGACGAATTTCAAGGTCTTGAAGGCTGTCCACTATAGGTCTATTATAAGACACATTTCAGACTGCCTTCAATGCTGATTTCAGGCTCTTTTAATGCAGCTGTTATAAGGTTAGTTTAGGAAAAGTTCACTGCCCATAATACTTCTTTCAAAAAGCCATTAAAACATGAAATACACCTCTTGATCTTTAACAATTTAAATGCTGATAATAAACATGCAAACCACAGGAATTTTACTCCATAATTTTTGGTCAGCATGATCCTGGAAAAACCACCAAGGGGAAAACCGGTGAAGAGGAAATTTATGTTAAGTTTTTACTGCTGTTATTAGATTATTTCCAAATTTCATAAGCATTCAATGCATTTCCAAAAACAGCAGCATAAAGAGGATCACCGAAAGAAACACAATCATAAGGTACCCAACATTTTATCCTGGGAAACCCTCATGGAGAAGAAAACCCAACAAAACTTCCTCAATAGTAGATTGCCAGTACAATGCCAAGACTAAGACCAAAACACCGAAGATAGACCAAGACCAAGCATGCGCCTCTCTTCTCCTTTGTTAGACTTCTTCCTGCAACTGCAACTGTCTTCAAGATATGCGCACTAGATGAGTGAGTGTGTGTATTCAAATGAGACACCATCCTCACATATAAATACAAGTTGTGAGGTGGCGCTAGGGTTGTGACTCTTCACTTGGTGGAGCCGACTTCTCCTAGAAGTGGCTAAAACCACTTTACAATTACTAGGGGCCGACTTTACAAATACCATCATACAAATACATGTTGACCAATCCACAAAAGGGGATTTGATCTTATACAAGACCCGACTTGATCAATCCACAAAATGGGATTTGATCTATACATTAATGACTCAAATATAAGTAGAATATTCTTCAAAGTTACAATAATTCAACACCCCCCCTTAACGAGAAGGGTGTTCTACTGACATGACTCAATGCAACATCATCAAGAGGAGGAGAGAGCATCATCATCATCAACATCTAGAACATTGACCGGCACATCTATAAATCATTGAAAGTTTTTCTCAACATGACAATAATAAAACTGGAACATCAACATCTATATGTGGCAACAGAATGAGGCACGTGCATCTACGACATCTGTGGTACTCTGATAGACCGTCCTTATCGGACCTTCGAGATCTGCCTAGGAATCATAAGATTCCCTAGGATATAGAATCATAACTGAGCTATTGCTACTGACCACAGCTGGCATATACATGCACAGGTACTCTGACAGACCGTCCTTATCGGACCTTCGTGATCTGGCCAGGGATGATCAATCCCCTAGGATATAAAATCCTAACTGAGATACTCGCTATTGGTTAGGATACCATACTATCATTAGCATCACTCTCCCTTTCGAGGGAGGTCCTTTCAGACTAACCAAGCTTGTCTCGGAAGTACTCAAACTTCACATGAGATAGAGGCTTAGTCAACACATCTGCAACCTGCTCATCTGTGCCAACATATTGGGGCTTTACAACTCCCTTCTACACCATGTCACAAATGTAGTGATACCAGATCTTTATGTGCTTCGTCTTATCATGGAACATTGGGTTCTTTGTCATCTTTATGCAACTCTGGTTATCACATAGAATCATGGTAGCTTCCATCTCCAGATCGAATAGACCTGTCAACAACTTTTGAAGCCATATGGATTCACAACTGGTGGAACATGCTGCAATGTAATCTGCTTCTGCCGTGCTAAGAGCAATACTGAACTGCTTCTTGCTTTGCCATGAAGTCATGGCTGACCCCAAACTGGAACAACAACATGAAGTGCTCTTTTTGTCTGAAGCACTTCCAACCCAATCTGAATTAGTATAACCATACAGTCTGAAGTCATGATCACCAGTATAACAGAGACCATAATCCAACATACCGTTTGTTGATATTATGGTGGCTGCGGGAGGTATTAACCTCCACGTGTAACCTTTGACAAGACTAGAATATTCCGGGAAGCAAGAGAAACCCTAAAATGTTGGATAATAACCCTAAGAGACAAGTCGGCTCAAGAGAATATTTAATATTGAGTTATTAGCCTCCAGAAAGAGAAGTCGGCCCAATCAAGTGAGATAGAGCAGTATAAATAGAGGGCGCTAGAGCAAGTTTGGAGAGGGAGTGCAGCTGCAACTGCTGCAACTGGCATTTTGGTTTTGGTTGGACTTTCTCTTGGTTATGGTTTGGATTTTCTCATGGTTATGGTTTGGAATTTTTGCTTGGTTTCTGGTTATTCTTGCTTGGTGCGCTACCCTTGGAGAAAGGTGCGCTAGCCTTGGTTGGCTATTGGTTTGCTACCAGAATTATTCTGTCTGTTAAGGTTAAGGTGCTGGACTGTGGCCTTTGTGCCTATGGTTGGGTGACAATATTGATATATTGTCTATGGAAAAACGAGCACATCCCTTTATTTCTAACAGGTTATGGGCCCACACTATCTTCAGATAGTCTAACCATTGGAAGATAGATCGAGAAGTTATTTGTTAAGCTCGTCATGGCACCAGTTATAGTTGCAGCTAGGTTTTCTGATTATGCAGCTACAACAAACCCTAACCCTTGTGTTCGTGCACTTCTGGTGAAGCATTTGACCTAATTCCTTAACATCCTAGTGCGCAGTAGCCTAGCGCACCTCTTGGTACTCTCAACCAACAAAAACGTCAGGTTTGAATATTTGGTCAAAGTCAAAACTTGATTGGTCAAAGTCAAAGGTTGATTGATCAAAGTCAAAGTCAAAGGTTGACTTTTGGTCATATTGATTTTGTGGTCAAAGTTCAAATTTTAGAGTTTCTAGCTTGTTCTAATCATTGAATCTTCTGATTGAGTTTCTAATCTCTTCTTTTCAAGATGGTATCTAGTTTCAGATTGGAAGACAAGCTGGACGATGCTACAAGGTTTCAAAGGTATGCACTTGTATTGCTATCTAAGTTATATCATCTAGTAAACATGAGTGTGTTTGCAAGGAAAGTACTAGAGATCTTGTCCAAGCTGTAATCTTGGATTCAGTGCATTCAGAAGAACAAGTGCACCCTCCATAGCAATTAAGGCTTCAGGTTCCAGGTTTGATTAAATTGTTAAGCTTCAAATTTGTGTATATCAAAGGTGATAGTTACTACATTACAAATTGTGAAAGCAATCTTTCAAAGATTCTATTATTGCTAGGTGCAATGAATACTCAATTGCATATGAATACTATTGATATAGATGCTTATTGTATTTGTTCGCAAGTTGAACTAACATCTCCTCTAGATAGATATTCCTGTTTGTTCTTGTTGCTCTTGTTTTGGGCAGGTACCCTTGTGAAATATGTTTGATGAACAATCCTTGCGGAAGCTGTCATAGAAAAAGTTTATAAGGATGGCACAACTGCCAGATGGACAACAATCAGAATAGATAGAAACAAACTTAAAGAGACTCAGAGGAGTCAAACTCGAAGGAAGTCAGAAATCAAAAGGAAACCAAAACATGCTTGTGACACTTTGTAGAAAGCAAAGAGAGATGCACCAGACAAAAGCATGGACTCTCTCAGATGGAATCAATTGATCACAAAATTCCAAAAGAAAGGCATGCATATTGCTCATTCAGGCATGAAGCTGGGATTAGGAGGGAGCTAATCCCCAACGACATGATCCATTGAAGAATCCATGAATACCATGAAGTATCTATCCATGTTCTTCATTGGAAGTATCCGCCATGATAAGCAGCACATGTTCAATTTGACTCTAGAAGAAGTCTTCTTCGAAAACAAGCCTTGAATATCCTTGGTTGTCCATCTACATTTATGTTCCTATGGCGGAAGGTTGGAGCCTTCAGGAAAGAAGGGCATGTAATTTGTAGAAGATTCCATGGACTCCAACATTGAAGATAAACATGAGGAAGAACATGAAGATTCCAAGAAAGAAAGAAAAGTTAGAACAACCAATTGAACCAGTTTGAACCCACTAGAAGCAGTCAAGCAGAAGGAATGGAAGGAAGTTGTGATGAAGAACAATGTATGTGAGAAATTGTTAAAAAGACTTAAGCATTGATAGATACAAGGCGAGACTCAAAGCTAGAGGGTTCTCCCAGTAGGAGGGAGAAGACTACGACGACAACTTGTTCTAGTAACCAGATATACCTCTACCTAATCCATTATATCTTTTGCAGTATCCATGGGTTGGAGTTTACATCAGATGAATGTAAAGACTGTTCTTCTCAACAGAGTAATTGAAGAAGCGTATGCAGAACAACCTCAAGGTTTTGAGGTATACCAGAAAGAGACCCTTATATGCAGATGGAAGAAGACCTTGTATGGATTCAAGCAAACTTGGTGCAGAGCCTCTCATGTACAACAAAAGTGTGGTGAAAACTTGCTATGACAGAGGAAGTATATTGAAATGGTTCTTCAGAAGTCTGGGATGACAGATTGCAAATCCATGGAAAACTCCCATGATGACAGATCTGAAGAAGTTGAGAGACTCTGATCTAGTAGACTCGTCTCTGTATCGACAATTGATTGGCTCGTTAATGTATTTGGAAAATACTCAGCCAGATATTTGCCTTGTGGGACGTTTGAGTTATGATATACATTTGCATGGATTTATCGATTCGGATTGGGCAGGGAGTGCAGATGACAGAAGAAGTGCTACTTGTATGTTTCTGTTTGAGCTTTGCCACGATGTTATGGGTTAGCAGGAAACATAAGTTTGTTGCACTCAACACTGCAGAAGCAGAGTATATTACAGTTTGTGATGCTTGTACAGAAGCAGTGTGGCTCCGTAAGTTGGTTTCTGGACTGTTTGATCAGTTGCTGAATTCGACCGTGATATATTGTGATGATCAGAGCTATGTGAAGCTTTCAGAGAACCCGGTGTTCCATGACAGGTCGAAGCACATTGAGATCAAGCATTATATTCTTCGTGATAACGTCTAGAGGGGAGAAGTGGTTCTCGAATCTCCAGTATATCTCCACAGATGAGCAGATAACAGATATTTTGGTAAAGCCTCTGTCCAAGATGAAAAGATTGCGTACTTACGGGACAAGTTGGGGCTCGTGGAGACGACTTCCTTATTGAAAAAGGAAGAGATTACTCTCAGGTTGGGAGGGAGCACTGATATGTTATTGATTTATGGGCAGTCATTTTCCAGTTCGGAAAATGGTCCAGGTTGGGCAGTCACCTTCCAGTGTAGAAAGTGGTCCAAGATTTCTGACAGACATGCATTTTCCAGTTCGGAAAATGGTCCAAATCGGACTATCATTTTCGTAATGAAAATGGTTCGATAGATTGTTGATGTAACATAAACAACGATTCCCCTTGTGGCCAGTGGGGGAATGGTCTAGTAGAATCATTCTTCTTGGCAGTCACTTTGAGTAGTGGTCAAGTAGAATGGTCTGCTTCATTGGGCAGTCATTCTTTCGAAGTTCACAGTTGTGAGCAATTTCGAAGAATGGTTCGTTTTGGAGGTTGGTGTAGGACAATCATTTCCATAGGAAATGGTCTAGACAGTCATTCCCTAGGGCAAACTCATTCTCTCCAAGTTGCACTATGATTAGTGCCGAAGGAATGGACCGGTTAGGTGAATGGTCCAGGTTCAACAATTAGGGACATGCATTCCCTAGGGCAGACTCATTCTCTCCAGGTTGCACTATGATTAGTGTCGGAGGAATGGCCCAGTTAGGTGAATGGGCCAGGCTCAGAAATCAGGGACAGTTATTCTTCTATGCTTGGGAAGAATAGTCCAGATTGCCCATGGCCGATGTTTTACTTTTTGAGGGCAGATGCTCTTCCAGATCTCACAGATGTGAGTGGAAGAATGGCCCAGATGATTCAATTTGTATCATGATATTGTTGATATCAGACGATATGATTTTTGTGGAGACTGTATGTCTCTAGACAGTAGTTGTATGCTACTGTGGTGGATGTGATTCACTGGTAGTGATTATGTGTCACTGGTTAGTAGCCGCGTGCTACTAGGAGTGGTTGTGTACCATTGGGTAGTAGTTGTGTACTATTATAGATGGACACAGTGGTGTTCTATTGGATGACATTGTTCTGATTGCCATGGAGACTATCACTTGTGTTGGAGATGATTGCCAGTTAGATGGATAGTCAGTGTGTTGATGGACAAACATTCTCCAGGTTGAAAGATTACTGGTGGACAGACATTCTCCCCGTGGAGAATGGTCCAAGTTGACAGATTGTTGATGTACCATGGACAACTATTCTTCTAGGACATATGCTCGGATTAGAAGAATGGTCCGTCTCCCTGAGTTCACAGTAGTGACCAGAGTAGAGAGATTGGTACATGACAGATATTTTCCCTGAGTTCACAGTAGTGGTCGGAGGGAAAATGGTCCAGGACAGTCATTCTTTTAGGACGTATGTCTGGATTAGAAGAATAGTCCTTGTAGCCCATGGCGAGGATTCCAGCATGTTGGAACAATTATTCTTCTAGGACATATGTCCGGATTAGAAGAATAGTTCTTGCATCACTCTATGGAGTGAGTGACTTATTCAACATCATGCCCGATTGCTCAGATGGAGTATGACTTCGAGAGTTGATGTAGTTGATGCTATCAAATGATACTGATAGTGATGATATTGCTCGTGAGTTGATCGACGTGATCATGAGATAGCCTGTGTGGTTATGATGATGATACCAGCTGAATGGTTTGTTTGTGCAAGACCATTACCTTTAATACCTCCCTAGCTAGGAGGGAGTGTTGATATTATGGTAGCTGTGGGAGGTATTGACCTCCACGTGTAACCTTTCACAAGACTATAATATTCCGGGAAGCAAGAGAAACCCTAAAACGTTGGATAATAACCCTAGGAGACAAGTCGGCTCAAGAGAATATTTAATATTGAGTTATTAGCCTCTAGAAAGAGAAATCGGCCCAGTCAAGTGAGATAGAGCAGTATAAATAGAGGGCGCTAGAGCTCATTTGTCACTCTCACCCTCACAACTGCATAAGGGCTAGTGGTGCACAAGTTTGGAGATGGAGTGCAACTGCAGCTGCTGCAACTGGCATTTTGGTTTTGGTTGGACTTTCTCTTGGTTATGGTTTGGACTTCCTCATGGTTATGGTTTGGACTTTCTGCTTGGTTTCTAGTTATTCTTGCTTGGTGTGCTACCCTTGGAGAAAGGTGCGCTAGCCTTGGTTGGCTATTGGTCTGCTACTAGAATTATTCTGTTTGTCAAGGTTAAGGTGCTCGGGGGTGGCCTTTGTGCCTATGATTGGGTGACAATATTGCTATATTGTCTATGGAAAAACAAACACATCCCTTTATTTCTAACACCCTTAAGGTATCTCATCACATGCTTTGCAGCTACAAGGTGAACACGTTTGGGTTCCACAAGATATTGACTCAAGGTGTTCATAGCAAAGCATATATCTGGTCTGGTATTCGTCAGATACATCAACGAACCAATAATCTGTCTGTATAGAGTAGCATCAACTAACTCTGACGAAGTATCAACCAAGAGCTTCAAATTTGTTTCCATGGGTGTGGCCATGGCTTTACATTCCAACACTTCTTCAGTGTTTCAACTGCATACTTCCCTTGGTCAAGGAAGATCTTCTCTGGGCTCTACCAAACTTCAAGACCTAGGAAATAATGCATCGGGCCTAGGTCTTTCATCTCAAATTCTGTAACGAGCTTCCTTTTGCAATCTGTGATGAGCTTTTCTTCTCTTGTCAAGAATAAGTCATCCACATATAGTAGCAATACAACTGGCTCATCATTCGTAACCTTGAAGTAAAGATTAGAATCAACTTTACTCTTGGTAAAGCCCAAGCTCGTCAGGAAACTATCAATTTTGCCATACCAAGCTCTCGGAGCTTGCTTCAACCCGTACAAAGCTTTCTTCAACCCATAGACATGATTTTTTCTATCTTCAACTTCAAACCCTTGTGGTTGTTCTATGTACACTTCTTCAATAACACCATTTAGGAAAGCTGTTTTCACATCCATCTGGTGCAACTTCCACTTCATTTTGGCTGCAAGAGCTATGATGGTTCCGATAGAACTTAGAAGTGTATCTTGCTACAAGAGAAAATGTTTCTTCATAGTTAATACCTTCCTTTTGAGAAAATCCACGAGCCACAAATCTTGCCTTATATTTTTCAATACTTCCGTTTGCTGCATGTTTTATTTTGTATATCCACTTGGAAGATACCACATCTTTTTTCTTTGGCTTGGGAACCTACTCCCCACACATCATTCTTTATAATGGACTGGTATTCTTCTGTCATCGCATTCATCCATTCTTTCTTTTGAACAACTTCTTCAAAGCAAGTAGGTTCCTTATCTACAAAATTACACATCAAGGCCACATAGCTGGAGAATGGCTTAGGCTTCTTGCTTTGTATCATGGTTCCTTCTGGGGCACCATACTTCTCTGCATCTTGAATAAGTTCTCTCGCCCAAGCTGTCTTTCTTTTGTGAGAGATCGTCATATGAGGGAGGTTCTTGAGATTCTATCATATCATGATCTTCTGGAATCTCATCATCATGGGTAACTGCAACTCCCTTCATGGGTTCTGCAACTCTGAGAGCTACATGTTCCTCATACACTTCTTCTAACTGGCATTTCCTTGATCTCTTGAGTGTTGCATCTTCATCAAATGTTACGTCTTTGATCTCAATATGATGGTAACCTGGTATGTAGATTCGGAAGGCCTTAGAGACCTCACAATATCAACAAATATTCCCTTCTTTCTTGAAGGATCCAACTTAGTTCTCTTTTCTTTCGGAATGTGTACAAATATTGGACAACCAAATATTTCGAGATGGCTTACTTCTGGCTTCTTTCCGGCGAACATTTCTTCGGGGGTTTTGAATCCAAGTGCACTATGGGACAATTTGTTCTGGACATATACTGTTGTTCTTGCTGCTTCAGCCCATAAGTGCATTGGAAGATCTTGATCATGAATCATAGTCTTTACTGCTTCCATAATCATCCTGTTCTTTCTTTCTGCTACACCATTTTGTTGAGGATTATAGGGAGTGGTGAGCTCCGTCTTAATCCCGACATTTCAGCAAAAGCTTCCAAATTCATTTGAAGTGTACTCTCCTCCATTGTCTGACCTGAGTTTCTTGATTTTCCTCAACACTCCCTATAATCCTCAACAAAATGGTGTAGCAGAAAGAAAGAACAGGATGATTATGGAAGCAGTAAAGACTATGATTCATGATCAAGATCTTCCAATTTGAAGTGTACTCTCCTCCATTGTCTGACCTGAGTTTCTTGATTTTCCTTTCAGAGAGGTTTTTTACCAAGGCTTTGAATTCCTTGAACTTTCCAAGTACTTCATCTTTTGACTTCAAGAAATAAACCCAAGTTTTACGAGAGTAATCATCAATAAATGATATATAATATACATACCTGCTTAGAGAGGTTGATGGCATTAGACCGCATACATCTGAGTGGACAAGTTCCAAAATTCCTTCTGCTTTATTGTCGCTCTTTGGAAAAGGATTTTTGTGTTCTTTCCTTGTGCACATCCCTTGCATACACCTTCGTGATCAACCTTTACTTTTTGTAAACCTGTAACTACCTTGCTCACATATGGTAAGGCTTTGTAGTTGATGTGAGCTAGCCTTCTATGCCAAAGTTCATAAGGACTTTCAGTAGAATGAGTCAATGCTACATCTAAGTGAGCCTTTAACTTGTACAAACCACCTTCTTCTATTCCAATAATAACTGCATCTTCTATAGTTTTTACATAAGAACTTCACCATCTACGAATGCACAACCCTGAAACCTTTCTTATCTAGAGTAGAAATAGAAAGTAAGTTCTTTTTCAAACTTGGTACATAGAGTACATCCTTCATTCTCATCGGAGTTGTCGAATCAAGTTTGTAGGTGGCTTCTCCTAATCCTTTGATTGGTTACTGATAATCATCTCCAAGTTAAACTTTTTAGGAGGAGTTTTTCTCTACAAGACTGGAGAGAGTGTTCTTCTGACCTGCCATGTGTTTAGAGGCACGACTATCTATGAGCCAAGTATCCTTTCCAGGTGTCACAGATCTTGAGAGAGTGGAAAACAAAACATATTCTTCAATCTCTTATTTAGCTAACTTCTTGGGTGGCTCATCATCTTTAGTTGTATGGGCATGATGTCTTTTGTTATTTCTCCTCTTATATTCTTCCCTTTTGGCAGGACAATTCTTAGCAATGTGTCCCATCTTATCACAATGATAACATTGGTCGGAGGATAAATCTTTTTGCCTTCTTTGACCTTTATGATATTTCTGGAATCTCTTTGGAGAGTGAGACTCTTTATGAAAGTGAGTCTCCTTTTGAAAATGAGACTTTCCCTTTCCACCCTTAGCATGAGTAGCTAGGGCTTGATCTTCATCTCTTAATAGAATGACTTCTCGGTTAGCCACTCTTGCTTCTTCTTGAACACATTCTTCCCATAAACTGTCAAATTGGAGTTTCTCTTTTCCTGCACAAATAGTTTGGATGAAGGCATCCCAAGGTCTTATGTAAGAGTTGTCATCACGAGTTCATCTTCATCTAACTTGTCTCCAATTGCCTCTAACTGTTCCTTGAATTGAGAAACCCTAGAGAAATAGTCTTGAACCGTTTTTCCTTTTTGCATTCTTGTATTCTTGAGTTGGGTTCTCAAGTTCATCTTCCGGTTGATGTTCCTTCCTTCATACATTCTGGTTAGGGAATCAAACATATTTTTTGGAGTATTCTTAGAAGACACTTAAGAGATCAAGTGATCTTTAATAGAATTTGCAATTATTCTTTTAGCCCTAATCATATCCTTCTTGTACTTCTCTTTGACTTCATCTTCTTTTGACTTCGGTACATTTTCTTTTATGAATTTTGCAAGGTCATTCTCTTCAAGAATGAGTCCAATTTTGTACTTCTAGGCACATAAATTTTCCACACCTTCTAACTTGTCAACAATCTTGGTGCTTGTAGACATCTTGAACTGGAGCTAAGAAAATGACCAGAAAATGAAACTGAACTTACCAGGAGATGCTCTGGAAAGAGAGAGTTTGTTGGAGCAGATCGTTTATGAAAATTCCAAGTTTTACCCCTTGAAACTTGACCTGCACAATTATGGACTGGTACTAGTTTTGGTTTCTTGGTTTTCTGGTACTAGTCAAAACTAGGGTTTGACTTTTCGAAGAATCCAGCCATTGAAAAGGTTCGCTCAAGTTGCCAAAAGATGCGCTAGGGCAAGGCGCACTTCCCAAGGTGGTCTTTGGTAAAAAAACGTCTTCAGTAAAAAGCCCTAATTTTCTTGTACGACAACAAAAACGTTTAGATACCCAGTGAAAGATGCTCTATTCAGTCTAGCTCTAATTCCATGTTAAGTTTTTACTGCTGTTATTAGATTATTTCCAAATTTCATGAGCATTCAATGTATTTCCAAAAACAACAGCATAAAGAGGATCACTGAAAGAAACACAATCACAAGGTACACGACATTTTATCCTGGGAAACCCTTATGGGGAAGAAAACCTGACAAAACTTCCTCTATAATAGATTGCTAGTACAATGCCCAGACTAAGACCAAAACACCAAAGACAAACCAGGACCAAGCATGCGCCTCTCTTCTCCTTCGTTAGACTTCTTCCTGCAACTGCAACTGTCTTCAAGATATCCGCACTAGATGAGTGAGTGTGTATTCAAATGAGACACCATCGTCACATATAAATACAAGTTGTGAGGTGGCGCAAGGGTTGTGCCTCTTCACTTGGTGGAGACGACTTCTCTTAGAAGTGGCTAAAACCACTTTACAATTACTAGGGGTTGACTTTACAAATACCACCATACAAATACATGTTGACCAATCCACAAAAGGGGATTTGATCTTATACAAGACTCAACTTGATCAATCCACAAAAGGTATTTGATTTATACAATAATGACTCAAATATAAGTAGAATATTCTTCGAAGTTACAATAATTCAATAATTTATTAAGGAGCTTTAAGGAATTTTTACAGCGGAGAATTTTGAGTATGAAAAGATAGATTTGCTACAGCCAACTTATCTCAAGTTTGCAGCCTTTTCTGCCTTGGAATTCGAGTCAACAGTTGTCTTGGAATCTGTGCCCTCAATTCGGAAGAACCTCGACCCTCCTGTAGCTGCAAGTGCGCCCTCCTTCCTTAGTTGGTGTGCCCCTCATCAATAGATAGTGCACCCTCTTCCTCTTAGCAAGTTCGCCCTCTTCCTCACGTCTCCACAAAATTGCCTTCTTCTTCTTCTCTTCACTCACTCATGCAAAGAGAACAATAATGCGCCCTTCCTCCTTCTCATCTTTTCCTTTAGCCTACTCATTAGCTTGACTTAGAGATCAAAGGCTAGGATTAAATCTTAGCTTTCCAAGATCAAGGGTGGGGATTAAATTTCCCCCTTTACTTAAGTTCCCTAAGTCACTTTATCGTTAATGAGTTCATAAAGTCGCTTTGACTTTATAAATTAAAGTTAAGTAAGGGAGGGGTACTTTTCCCCCTTTAGTGCTAGCACATCAATAACACTAGGGGACCACTTCCCAAGGTACCAAAAACTTAACATGTAAGGCTACTGGTAAAATGTTAGAACATGTAGTAGATGAACAATAAGAAGAAATACAAGAGCTAAGGAACAAAGTGATAGAGTTAGAAAGAGTATTGAACCTTGAAGCTTTGTTAGTAGAACTTCTCACTACCTCGATGCTTGAAGAGATTCAAAAAGACCATCCAAGGAAGCTGAATAGAGTGAAAGCTACTGAAGCATTGGTATTTTCGTGTAAGGAGAGTTGTCTCAAGTAACGTGGAAGATAGGATGACTTTATTCTTAGATCTTTGGCAAGTTATGAATGATGCCTTTATCTTGCCCAAAGGAATTTTTATGCTCAAAGAGATGCTAGAAACATAACTCAAGAAGGATGAGGCATTTTGTGAAACTTATGTTGATACTTTTGTCAAAAAGACGAGGACTATAAACATTCACTTGAGGCAAAGGGACAATCTCCCATTTGGATAGCAAGCTCACCAAGATGCAAAGATGTTGGGATAGTAGGATTAAAATCATCCAACAACTGATTGTAGCTTGTGATGGTCTGGAGCGTAGGAAGTCTCAGGTGTTTTTCAAAATCTTTGAAGTCATGAAGACATTGGAGGGTCTAACCCTCTTCCAAGATGATAAGCTAATTGCAAAGGGAAGAATTCTAAGTTGGTTTGGTGGAAAATAATGTTTTTTTGGGGGTGCTATTCGATAGTATTACTTGTGTTTTTGACATTGAGGTTAAGAAAGGGTTAACAAACTTTGTAGTTGACAATGTGGAGAAAGACTCATCGTGCTAGGTTGTTATCCTACATGGCATCTAAGATGATTTGCACATGCTGAAGGTTAAGGAGGAGTTTACAGTGCCCCCACTTTGGGATTATATTAAAACTTGGGTAGATCAAGTCGTCAATGCTGGCCTCCAAGTCATTGTAATACCCCCATTTTTGACCCCAAAATATGAATGTAAATATACTGAATAGTTGCTTGTACGCTAAGATCATATGTGAACCAGTGTATTAAAACTTAGTTGACTGGGCTCAGTCGAATTGACTGAGCCAACCCCAAATCGGTCTGACTCGACCCTCTTGTTGATTCGGGTGACCGGTTTGGTGCTAAACCGACTGAGTCAAGGCCTGACTCGGCTGGTTTAACACCAATCTGGTCAACTCAATCGAGTCAAGGCTTGACTCGGCCGAGTCAATACCTTTTCAAATGCTTGTCATTATTAAGGGTTTTGGAAATCATGGAAGGAAATGTGCTTCACTCTCTAGAGATTCAGGTGTTGGACATTGTTAAATGTGACCATTTGTATTAAATCAACCAGCCAAGTTATGCATATCAATTAGCAGCACAAATGACATGTTTAATTTTCTAGTAGATGGCAGCTATTTTTTGACAGTTTTATCTGTTCCCTAACTATACTGAATATGACAAGCAATCTGTTATTGGAGTGTATATTCAACAAAGAATACCTCTTCATTGGAGTGTATATTCCTGCAAAAATACCCCCTCTTTGGAGTCTATATTCAGCAATGAATGGAAGGATATAAGCCCGCATGTAAACGAAGAACTAAGATATAAATCCAGTGAAAAATGGATAGGGAAATTTGAAACCTGGTCAGCATGGCTGATTAGGCACATGTAATGACGTGGGCCTTACATGGTATATACAATGTACATGAGTAGACTTTGCATATTTTGTCTCTAATGGTTTGGAATCTTTAAAATATATTATTTTTATTAATTTAAATGTTTTCTGTATTTTTTAGTAAAACTGAGTCATTGGAATCAAATCAGCCCGAGTCAATCTCGAGTCCGAGTCCGAGTCCGAGTTTTAAAACATTCATGTGAACTATCATAGTACATTTGATTATAATATGAAAGCCCTATTTGTTGCAAACGAAGAAGGACTAGAAAGAGATGGGGGCCTATGATTCCACTAGTGGGGAAAGTGAAATGGGGTTAAGGGCAGATGACCTTAGTGAATTATTTAGCCTTTCTTAGACCATGGCTAATAAACCTTAGCTAGTGATATATTCTAAGTCCTTAAACCTTTGATTATTAATCCTTGATTATTTACCTTGATATAAGTTATCCTAAGCTTGGGATTAGAGGTGAAATGTGGGCTTTTCATGAAGACCACGTGGCGTGTGAAGGGCATGGAAATATAATGTTGGGAATTTGAGCATGTAAGGGTATGATTATGATTATTATTGTATTGGGAGGGCACAAAGTATGGTATAGGGTGTGATGGTACTATGGTACTTTGTAGTATACCTTCATGTAGGATTATGGTGTTGCCCAATGTACTTTTGGTAATGATTATTGTGTTGTTGCGAGATGAAAACCTATCCTACAACTGAGAATCCTTGGAGTCCCAGAAGAGAGATTCCCTGGCCAATCTGTGTTGGAACAATAGAAAGGAATTGGGATAGCTTGAGGAACTGTGTAGCAGAGAAGGGGATCCTGTTCCTAATGTTGTGCAGGCTGAGGGGAGAAGAGTGTTGGCTGATTGGGATAGTTTTAGAGGGGTGTTATCTCTTAGATCTGCTCTGGGCAAACCTAGGAAACAACTATGAGTAATTATCCTAAGGTCACTGTTAATTTCTCCTTCGTTCAGGTTGGTGGTTCTCCAATCACAGGGGTCTGTCCCTAGTGTTCATGGACTATCAACACTTGGAAATTTGTGTGGTTAGTATGAGTGATCAACACACAAAGTAGTTGCTGTTGATATGCGTGCAAGTAACCAAGGACCCAAGAAAGCTTAAATTAAATAATATAAGAGATTACACTTCACAACAGCTAAACTATGAAAGATGAAAGAACAGATGGACATGCGCTTTAAGTGAATAATATCAAAGTAAAGGCACTCAGGCCACCCAGATCACTGTAACGAAAACTTAGATTATTCCACCAACAGATTTGAAGAGCTGTAACACATAGCATAATCAAACCCTATTTTGCAGTGACCAAAAGACTGTTTGCATCGTGATGACAAGTACAAAACTGGCTGCATAAATAGCACTGCACAGAGTGGAGGCAGCAATGAAAGAAAGAAAAGATGGAAGAGAATGCTGTTGGCTGTAGAGTGTTGCTCAATGATCTCTCTCCCTATCTGTCCTTTTCATGCTGTCTTTATAGAACCCCAAAAACTCTAGACTAGGACAACCTAACCATGCACTCTCATAGACACAACATTGCTAAAAATAATTACACAGTACTGTTATGTGGCTGTCTACAGGCCACTACAGTATCTATATCTTAGTGTTAACACCAGTCGAAAAGATATTGAAGGCCAAATCTGTGCATGGAAAAGCTGGCCACTAGCTTTTGCTGTTAACTGTCACTAAACTGCAAAGTATGGACCCTGTACAAGTTTATTAACAATGCCCTAAGCTCCAGTTAAGTGCTGTTTCAAAAATAGACCTGTTTTATTTCCAAACAGTCAGTTGTTTTAGTGGATGACTGTGTTGGAAACTGTAAGGTAGGTGGCTGATCTGACAGAAGACTGTCTTGCTGCTGTTTGTCAAGTTTTTGGGAGGAAAACTGTTGTAAATGGACTGCTAACTCACCAAATCTACCAGTATAGACTGCTGCCCTGTCCATTCAACAATAAATCATGGCTCAATGCAAACTCTCAATCAAAATTTCCATTATAAACTGGAGGTTGACCTAGCATTTAAAAATAGCAACACTGCCTTTACAACAATAAATTTTTAAAAATAAGCTGATATGTCAAAATAGAAGACTAGGTCATCTCACATGTAGGCTGGTTAAAGAGGTCGACTTAGTCAAAGATAGAAAAATGCCAAGATCCTTTAGCTGACCAATGATAGCAAAGTGAATTAGGAAACTAGCCAAATTTAACAAGGTGAATTAGGTTTCCAAATTTGGTGAAGATCATCCCCTGGTAAATTTAGAATTTAAGTCAAAGGATAGGATATAGCTTGGTTTAGATAAATTTAACAAATACCAAAAGTACCAAAGGGGATCCAAATAGAATTTGGAGATGGATAAGCTCAACATTAATTTGACCTAGGGTTTGCCTCATGAGACAACCCTCCTAATGATTGCCACGTGTCACACTGAAACACTTCCACTTGCTTAATTCAAACCCATTCATGATTACTCACTGGAACCAAGAGTCTAGAGCCCATACTCACTAAAAATAGTAATGCTAAATATAGGCATGCCAAAAATAACAGTCAGACTCCTAAAAAATAGGAAATATGGAAAATGAAGGGAATTGCTATGAGATTGCTGCCAACTATATCACGCCTAAAATTAGTAGCATCTTGGATGTCCATGAAAATAATCTCATCAATGTCGTCTTTTGCAAAGGATCCAAATATATGCTCAGAATAGACATTCTAAAAACCCTAAAACCCTAATTGCTAAAAATAGCATTGCTATGAAAATGCTTGCATGTCGCCCAGAAAAATTTCATTGGTATCATGAGCTTGCGAGGACCAATAATTTGTGATCAACTCCGACAAACGGACCTCAGAACTATGACTCCTAGAAAATGGGAATACTACCAAAAGTAGCAATTTCCTTTAAATCTGGTGAATATGCCTATGAAATGGACTCTCATCATTGTGAAATTTGATGCACTTGCCACTGAATGCCAGACTGGTTAAAGCCAGCTGGATCTTTAACCCTACAGTTGCACATGCAAATCTGGGGGTTAAAAATGATGACTCAAGGGGACGGGATCCCACTGTGGGATGTTGAGAACCTCAGAATCTTTGTGCTCTTCAACGTTAAATAATTGATATTTGGAAAATGTGGCTTATAGACCAATGTGCCTGTCTACTGGGCAATGGAGTCAAATGCATGGTCCCTTGACTGATCTGTTGTAATGAGGACCTAACCATACATGCCCATTTGCAACTGAAACTTGAAACCCACCTATCATGTATGCTCCTCCCATTGGAAAATGGGCTGAAGTCGACAAATAGGGGAAAACCACCTAGTTAGATGCTAATTAGAAAACACCTGCTAGGTGCAAAGGAACCCACCAATGAGGCTAATGGGCCCTCTTGCCGCCTTATACACATCTGGGAGACGTGGAAGAAATCTTCAATCCAGAACCGAACCGGAACCGGTAAAACCGACCGGTCTGACCAGTTCTCAGACCCAGTGTTACCAACATCGGCAACGGCAAAATATCGCCGAGGGTCCGAAAATGAAAATATCGTAAATATCGGGGAAAATATCGGTAAATATCGGAAAATGTCGCAAGGAGGAAAAAAATACAAAAATATTCATTTTTTTTTCAA
>ML776943.1:866008-879800 GCA_009831015.1 Picea engelmannii
AATATATATATATATATATATATATATATATATATATATATATATATATATATATCTAGACAAAACCTGGCCTCTTGAAATGACCTGCTAGTGGTTTGTAAAGGGAGAAACTTCCACTCTTGCTAGATACCTTTAGGTATTGGGCTATTACCTTGTTTCATTGCTTTTGAAGGAGATGATCTTTGCCAATTAGAATTTTTATAATTTGTAAAATTAAAACTTACATAAAAATTTAAAAAATATAAAAATTTCAATATATAAGTTATGTTATATTTTTTTTCCAAGGAAATCCTCGCGGAAAACCCTCCAAGTACTTCCCCATGATTCATGGATGGTAAACAAGGGAAATTGTCGGCTCGAATTACGGTGCCTAACCCCAAGGGGATTAGGAGAGTCGAACCCGTGACCTCCCCAACTGATCACTAGGGGAGAGATCTCACATCTGGCTCAAGACTGCTTGAGCTAACCCTTGGGGCTTTACAAGTTATGTTGAATTTATATATATAAACATAAAATAAAGTAATATATTACCTACTACATTTTATGAATATAGATAAATTTATAAATTTTAGTTTATATTAGAGGTTGTAGCTTGGGCAGGTACTCCCACATTAGGGGTGTCTAGTAGGGTGGAAGGGGCCCCATGATTCCTAGACAACTTAGTGATGGTGGGTAATCACTTAAGCCAACATGAGATTAAGTCACAACCATTGATTGTGACTTAAGTTGTCTCAACAATTGATTAAGTCCCCATCGTTAGATATAGATCTTGAGGAGAAGATCTAAGGACCAGGATTAAATGAGAGAAAGGCTAGGGTCTATAAAAGACCAAGAGAGCCTCATTTCTCAAATCACTAGAGGGACTCACCATCTGAGCTTGAGAGGGAGTTTTGAGAGTTATGAAGGCAACAAGCTAAGTTGAGCTTGCTAGAGGAGGTTCAGCTAGGGCCTCAGAGATCAGATCTAAGGAGATTCAATTAGAGTTGTGAGTAGAAGCAACCATCTAGGGAGATTTGAATCAACAACTCCATAACTCAGGAAAGTCGCACCTGTGCAAGAGAGCCATATAGATTGTACAGACTAGTATGAGGGTCCAAGGAAGGGCAGAGTGCGGTGTTTCGACTTGCAGGAAGGAAGTCGTGAGTCGTACGACCGAGTTGATGTAGGAAGGAGGGAGATTGGGCTAGGGAGAAAGAGATTGAGCCGAGCCGTGCAACGGTACCACTGCCCCCTTGACGGCTGAGCGGAGCAGTACAGTATGGCCGAGGTGCAACAGAGGTCTTGAGGGCCGATCCATAGGGGCTGTATGGCCTATATACTCCAAGTGAGCCAGATTTAGCTCAAGGGCAGATCTAGAGGGTTTGAGGTACAACATATTGCTTCTGGAGGTGCTAGAAGAAGCTCATATCTGAGGCACAATTTCAAATCCAAACTCTGTAATGTAATCATAAACCATTTGCTGAATAAGAAGATCTGAATTGTTGCTGGTTTTCCCCAGAGGAGTGGGGTTTCCAGTGTAAAAATATTGTGTACTTTGTGTGGTTGTGTTATTTGCCTCTGCTATGTTTAGTTTAGCATAAATGTGTATTTTCCAGTATAGTAATGATCATATCTAAAGTTTGCATTAATAAGTCACTAGTAGATCTAAGATTTTTATGCTAAAAATTTATCATGATATCAGAGCTAGGCCTTTGATAGCGCACAAGCATTGTCTAGATCTGTAGGAAAGAAGGAATCAACCAAGAAGTCAAGAGACCCCAAGCAAGTTGGTTTAGCTTTTATTTCAGCAGATTGATCAAGGGTTGACCTTGTGGGAGTGAGTTGTGCATTGTACCGTCTAGCCATGTTGAAGAGAAGAGTTGTATGGGACCATACAATAGTATGACCAATTTGTGCAATCTGAGAGGGAGCTGTTTGGGTACGGCCGAATTCTGAGTAGGAGAGTCTAGAAGGCCATACGGTTCAAGAGGAGTCAGATCTGACTCAGGGACAACTCAAAAGTGTTGAGTTGAAGACCAATCTAAGGGCCTGGATATTTCAAGAAGGGTTGCAAGGAGGCAACATAGTGAAGCAAGATGGCTTTAAAGATAAGCTTGATGGAGCTTCCAACTTTGTGCAGTGGAAGTATCACATTAGGAATGCACTTCAGGACAACAAGGTGTGGAGTATTGTAGAGAAGGCAGTCACAATACCCACAGATCTGAAAGATATGGATATTCATGATGCCTTGGAGATCAAGGCCTAGAGACTTTTTCTGGATGGGGTGAAGGATCAAGTCATCCACCACATTGGTGAGAAGAACACAACTCATGAGATGTGGACTATCCTCAAGAACATGTTCGAAACAAAGCATGAGAGCATAATGATGGCTCTCAAAGAAAGGCTTCAACATACGAGGATGTCCAAGGGTGAGGGTGTAACAGCCTACCTCACCAAGGTTAAGCAGATGACAGATGAGCTTATAGCAGTAGGAGTCAAACTCTTTCCCGCTGAGATAGTTAGGTTAGCCTTGAAGGGTTTTCCAAAGGAGTGGGACCCTTTCATTGTAGGGATAATGGTTAGAGAGAACCTGTCAAGTTGGGACAAGTTGTGGGATGATTGCTGCCAAGAGGAGATAGGCAGAGGAAAGGACGTGGACGAAGATGAGGACGAGGAGAATCTCTCCCTTACCTCCAAGAAGGGGACGAAAGGCAAGAAGGCCTCAGTTCGAAGGGGAGGAGCTACAGGTAGCAACAAGCCAAAGAAGGATCTCTCACACATAAAGTGCTATGTATGTGGCGAGTTTGGCCATTACGCCAGTCAATGTCCTCAAGCCAAGAGGGGCAAGGGGACAAAGGGAAAGAAGCAACAAGTGGCTGCTTCAACAGAGGAGGAGTTCCAGGACGAAGAGGAGGGGGAGCAATAGTTGGTTGCTACAGCCTGCCAGTTCTCTAGGATGTTCAAAGGAGTACACTCTCTGTCTCGATTTAGAGGTCAGGTCTATAGAGGGGTGATATCTAGATGATCGGGGAGAGAGATGCATTCCAGGAGTTCTCGGCTATAGATAGGGGCTATGTAAGATGTGGTGTGCACTCCAGCATGGCAATAGTCTGAGGAGAATGGACAATGTCACTCCGGATAGAGTCAGATAGGACTCTAAGGGTGCCAACGGTACTTTACCTATCAAGAATGAGCGTTAGTGTACTCTCAATCTCAACCTTGGAGGATCAAGGCTACGGTGACAACTTTCTTGGCTATGGTGTGCATATTCCCTTCGTGAGAGGTCAGGTTCCAGGACCACCTGTGATGAAAGGCATCCATGAGGGTCGCCTGTACAGGCTGTGGGGGCAACCCATCTACAACTTCATGGGTGGAAGTGATGGGATAGTTGGATCACATTTGAGAGAGAAGGAGACTCTCCTGAGAAGGCCCACGTGGTGGGAGTGGACTCAGTTGGAAGAGTGGGGATACCCAGATGGTATCAATGCAGGTGGCGACAATAGCTTCAAAGCAGAGCAGGTTGGGTATCCAGATCCAGAGAGAGTGTGTCTCAGATTTAGAGGGAGAGACACATAGAGGAGTTGACCATGGAGGAGGTAGCTCCAGTGGCAGTACCTCCCTCGTTAAGAGGGAGTGTTAGAGTTTGTAGCTCGGGCAGGTACTTCCACACTAGGGGTGTCTATTAGTGTGGAAGGGGCCCCTTGATGCCTAGATAACTTAGTGATGGTGGGTAATCACTTAAGTCAACGTGAGATTAAGTCACAATCGTTGATTGTGACTAAGTCACAACCGTTGATTGTGACTTAAGTTGTCTCAACACTTGATTGAGTCCCCACCGTCAGATCTAGATCTTGAGGAGAAGATCTAAGGGCCAGGATTAAATGAGAGAAAGGCTAGGGTCTATAAAAGACCAAGAGAGCCTCATTTCTCAAATCACTAGAGAGACTCACCATTTGAGCTTGAGAGGGAGTTCTGAGAGTTATCAAGGCAACAAGCTAAGTCAAGCTTGCTAGAGGAGCTCGAGCTAGGGCCTCAATGATCAAATCTAAGGAGATTCAACAAGAGTTGCGATTACAAGCAACCAACTAGGGAGAGTACTCCATAACTCAGGCAAGTCGCACCTATGCAAGAGAGCCGTACAGATTGTACAAACTGGTACGAGGGTCCAAGGAAGGGTCGAGTGTGGTGTTTCGACATGTAGGAAGGAAGTCGTGAGTCGTACGATCAAGTTGGAGTAGGAAGGAGGGAGATCGGGCTAGGGAGAAGGAGATCGAGTTGAGTCATACAGTGGTACGACCGACCCCTTGACAGTTGAGCAAAGTCGTACAGTATGGTCGAGGTGCAACATAGATATTGAGGGCCGATCCATAGGGGCTGTACGACCTATATACTCCAAGTGAACTAGATTTAGCTCAAGGGAAGATCTAGAGGGTTTGAGGTACAACATATTGCTTTCGGATATGCCAAAAGAAGCTCAGATCTGAGGAACAATCTCATATCCAAACTCTATAATGTAATCATAAACCATTTGCTGAATAAGATCTGAAGTTTTGCTGGTTTTCCCCCAGAGGAGTGGGGTTTCGAGGGTAAAAATATTGCGTACTTTGTGTGGCTGTGTTATTTGCTTCTGCTATGTTTAGTTTAGCATAAATGTGTATTTTCCAGTATATTAATGATCAGATCTGAAGTTTGCATTAATAAGTCATTGGTACATCTAAGATTTTTATGCTAAAAGTTTATCAGTTTATACTTTAATATATACATTATAAATTATAATATAAATTAAATAACATAATATAAATAATATAAAACATAACTTAAAAGGTATAAATTTATAAGATCTAATATATATATATATATATATATATATATATATATATATTAAAAACCATATATATATAACCTTCTAATATATTATAAATTTATATAATATAGTTATTACTAATGTATATAACTTCACATATTTCATATATATATATCTATATCTATCTATATATATATATATTAGTTGAAGTACATTTTATATGTTTTAATACATAGAATAATAATGTTATAATCTATTATCAGCGCACCGTGTGGTGACCCTTGTTGGTGTTCATTTGCATATGTAATTGGGGTCGACCCTCGCGTAGAACCTGTAACTTCGAATTTCAAGGCATAGCCTGGAATTTTGAATTTTGCAATGAGCTACGAATTTCAAGGCATAACCCACTTGTAACCCATATGCGTATTAGGTGAACCCAAACTTAATTCAAATTTCAACGCAGAACCTGTGACTTCGAGTTGAGCCACGAGTTGTAAATTTCAATTCGAAAATCGTGGATTAGGAAAACCTATGACTTACATTTGAGCTATGAATGGGCACAAAGACGTAGGCAAACATTTTATTTTCATATTTTTAAAAGCCCAAAATTGTAGGATATACGAACGAAATCGAGGATCCGTTTTACAGTGGAGGGTTCCGTTATTGTCAGCATAGGAAATGGTTATAAAATGAATATTGAGTGGATCCATTTGGATCTGGATCCACATCCGATCCGGGAATCCGTGAATCTAGCCCCTACGGTCAACCCCCTTGTTTCATAGACAAGAAGCCCCAGGGTCCATCTACCTTGATCTATGGATGATTTGGAGCCACACGTGCCACCTGGGGGGGATTATTTGCATATTTATTGAGGTTGGTTACAAGATTTGTGGCCCATTTCTCTTGAGTGCTCAACTTTATTGGGACATCTACTACACTCTTCTTCATGATGATGATGAGTGCTCCTATTGAGGCCTTCTTCACATGTATCTATGCTATTATGATGAGTATGTCCACATGAGGTTATTGCAGATGTTCCTATGCCATTGATGATGGCATCTACACTTATGAGGCATCTATTTGGTCTTCCACCACTATTTCTATCTTGGGATGATGATATATTGCCACATGGAGATCCATTAACACATTCTTCATCACATTTCATGGAGTGACCTAGTCTACAGGGCCACACATGGATAGAGTTGGTTATTCTAGCACATATCTTGAGGATCTATTCATCAATACCAGATGTGGGACATTTCTAGGACAACGCACTTGTGGATAGATATATCTACTATTTTTGAATCCTAGACATGGTCAATCCCAGAATCAATGAAGGCGCCCAACCATTTGGCGCTATTTTTGGATTGTAGTTGTAACTAACTCCATATTTTATCATTGTTGATTTGTTTTTTGGAGTTAGTTAGATGAGGCTAATGTTATATTTGTTTTCCTAGAATACTTTATTGTAACCTCTTAGAGGAAATTGTGGATATGAACAAACTTGCTGCTACTTTTAGTAAGCAAGTTGTGGAGTGGATTAATATATTGTTATTCCTTGGAGAGATAGATGGATTTAGGAAAACAAACCATATTTTATTGTAGAAGGGAGATGGCGCTTAAACCTATCTAAGTGTTTGTTCTCTCCATTTGCAACTGGGGACTTTTGGTGTTAGTGAGAGAGCTTCAAGGTATGGAATAAATTAGCCTTTTCATTGTCTAAATCTTTCTGTATTGTACGTACAATTTCTCTCTGTGTGGCATAATGTTCTAGGTGCACCATTGGAAGCTCTTTTTGCGGGTTGATGGATGCTAGAGTCAATCAAGGGTCACAGAGGAGCTTGGTTGCTATGTTGGAAAAGGCTAGGGTAATTGGTTTCCTCCCTCTTATCTCATCTCCCTTTTGTGTTGCTTACCTTCAAGTTGAAGATATCATATATTTGGTCTAATTATCCCATTGCATTTTGTATATAATCCAGTGTTACAAAAATCGTTCCGGTGAAAAAATCGTCGGGGTCTAGAAAACATCGTTTCGTAAACATTTCCAAAACATCGACAATATATCGACAAACTTCAAAAAATACAAAAATATTCATTTTTTTTTTTAATTTTTGAAACATTTAAAGCAACAATAGCATCAAATAGACAGATTGCCACATGAATATGGAAAGAAAATTGATATATAAGATATATAAGATGTCTAGTGATACATCACACATAAAAAATGAATCATGTCTTGATTCCCGAGTCATAAAAAAATATAATAAATGTATCTCATGATCGTCATCATGACTCATGAGTCATCTACAATGAAATCAAGTAAATAAACTATTGATTCCCTCTACCCCTTTTACAGGCAAAGGTAATCGCTGTAGAAAGTGCTTTTCCTCTAGCACTAGGAGTAGGTGCCCTTGAGGCATGTGCGCCTCGTACTGGAGTCAAACATACTCTAGAAGAACTAGAAGACCCTCGAGACAGATGTCCCCTAGAAGAAGGTACTGGTAGAGGAGGTACACTGCTAGTGCTACCACTGGGCCTATCTCCCTTTGACTGTGACTGTGGCTCTGCTGGTGGCACATCCTGATCCAAGTCCTCAAAGATACGATGATCATCACCACTATCCTCTAGCCAATCAAGGGCGGTCTCAGTAACAGGTTCCTCAACCTCCACCCTCCATGCAACAGTGGTGTCAATCCCATCCAATGAAATGGCCTTCGCATCAATTTTTATCTCAAGCTGCTTCACCCACAACTTGAGATTGTAGTAGACGTAGACCAAATCATTAAGGCGTGAGGTATCCAACCCGTAAGAGGATCATAAATTAATTTATTAGAATGTAAAGGAGCATAAAATTTAAATGACAAGTTAATAATCTATAATTTTATAATGAATTTGAAATTTCATTTGAAATTCTCTAACCTGTTGCGCTTTTTGGTGTGTATTTTTTCAAATACACTCCAGTTGCGCTCACAACCAGAAGAGCTACATGTCTGGCTAAGCACCTGAATTGCCATCTTCTATAGAATAGGTACCTTTGTGCCATAGTTTTCCCACCAAGTATCTACAACGAATTAGAGAAAGTTGAAACATAAGAGAAGACAAATTGAAATTTGAAAAATGAATTTTGAAACTTAAAAGTTAAAAGTTAAAACAAGGTGAAACTTACTTGGCATTATGTTCTTCTTGGCATTTATGGCCATCTCAAACCCAAATAAGCCAATGGACCTCTTATAGAGTTCCAACTCTTGGGAAAGCTCTAATCAGTCAACTGCACTTGGTACCATCCTCTGGACACACTCAAAGAAGCCAAACATAACCTCTGAATCAAACCTGAAGCCATAGCTGTAAGAGAATGCAGGGTTGACGTATAACCCTGTAGCATGAATGGGGCAATGGAGTGTGTTGTTCCATCGGTCATCAATCACAATCCATATCATTTCTTTTCTCTCATGCCCTTGATCCCCCTTGTCCACATAATAAGCACGAATGGACTCTTTGGCCCTATCCATGGCCTCATATAGGTAGCCCATTGCGGGCTTGTCCTCGTCGACTAAGCAAAGAACCTTTACCAAAGGTTCACTGATGGGGCACACCTCATTCACCGCATCCCAAAAGCTCTCCTGGTATGCAACTAACCTCATAATGGCTTGCCCCTTTGGTTTATTGCTAAATGATAAAGCACGCCACTCAGGTGAAAGGAACATTGTCTGCAATTCCCACCTAGAATTCAAAAGAGACTGAAGATAAATAAAACTAGTGGCAAAGCCTGTGATGGCAGGACGCACCAACTCTTTGTCACCTATGAATTGTCTCATCAAGCTAAGTATAGAAGCATGATTGTATATGAATTTTGTGATGCTCCTCGCTGAATCAATGGCCTCCTTGATCCATTCAAGCTTTCCCATATCCTCTAACATCAAGTCAAGGCAATGAGTGACACAAGGAGTCCAAAACAGTGTAGGATATCTGGACTTAAGCATCCTACCAACAACCACATAATTTGTAGCATTGTCCGTTATGACTTGGACAACATGCTACGGACCTACCTCTTGGATGAACTCATCCAACAAGTCACAAAGTAATGCCGCATCCTTGGCATGTGCAGATGCATCCACAGATTTCAAAAACATTGTCCCCTTGGTACAATGAACCAAGAAATTGAGAAGGGTCCTACCCTTCCCATCAGTCCAACCATCTGACATCACCGTGCATCCTGTGAACTGCCATGAATCTCGAAGCTCCTGCAACCTTTGAGTGCAATCGGCCTTTTCATTTTGAAGGATGGCCCCTCTCAACTCCTCATAAGTGGGGGGCTTATACCCCGGACCAACAATACTAGCAGCCTCAAACATGGACACATAGAATGGGTTCGTGGCAAAATTGAATGGAATATCACTCCATAGAAGGCATCTAACTACCCACAAGTTTGTCCGCTTCTTCCTTTTTTTTTTTTTCAACATATACTTGATAGATGGTTGTGCACCGGGTGTGGTTCTTGGCATAAAATATGATGATGTTGCTGTAGGCATTGCAGACTGTGAGGAGTGGATCTCACTAGACTCCACTCCCATTGCCCCATGAGTGTGTGTGCTTGCCCTTGACTTGGATCTTGAAGCCATTTCTTTTTTCTTTGCTTCTGTGTACTTTTTGTTTTCTGAATACTCTTCAATTGCTTTTGTGGCCTTCGCAACAAGTTCTTCACTTGAATTGGGACAAATATCCACCTCATTCCTTGGAATTTTCGCAAGGTGGTATTTTAGCCGGTATACCCCACCGTACATTGCTTTACCACATAGCTTGCATAAGAGATGTTGTTGATTCCTTGGAGGATCAGGCTAACCATACTCCCAGAATGGATCCAATGGCTTCGGCATCTTTAATATGGAAAAATATGAACATAGGGCCAAAAAAAATCGTTTTTTAGCATGTGTTATTGATGAAAAAATGAAAATTTAAAAATCAGGGATAAATCAATTATGTATCTAGCATTCAAACTTGGTTTTGAACCTGAAATAGACACAATTTTTTTTAAACTAATTTACATCGACCTAGGGAAAGAAAATCCCAAAAACGTTTTTGGGCATACATGGCAAGAAAGAAAATCACATAACAATGGAAAAAATGGTTTTTGATCCATCAAAAATCTATTTTGAAGATGTAAAACTCATTGCCACTGAAAACCTATGAAAATCTATGGTGGAAAAATGAGAAATAATGGGCAAATTTTTTTACTTACCTCCAAATGCAAAAACTGTGAAATGGACTAAAAATTCCAATGCCAAATCCACAAATCTGACTCTTGAATCCACAAAATCTCAATGGCAAACTCTTCCTTGGCTGGTTGAATGGCTTGGCTCTCCTCCTTGGCTAAATGCACAAATAAAACCAAAAAACCCCCTCATGGACCCTTAAGCGCGCTGACTTTTTTACACAGGCGATTTTTTCCATCGACCCACGATTTTTTCCTAAAAAATCGCCAAAAATGAGCCCGATTTTTTCAGCGATTTTTTGAGAAAAAATCGTTTTGGGCAAAAATCGCGATTTTTGCCGATTTTGGCAATTTATCGCCGATTTTTGTAACAAAGATATAATCTTTGGTAGGGATCACCCATATGATTTCCTTGAGTAGTGGATCTCATATAGACCTCTCCACCACTAAACTTGTAGATCTAGCAACCAAATCGGGGCTGCTATTGTGCACGACACCTTGGTTGCCTTTGCCCCCCTAATATACATTAGAACCGCCCTCTAAAATTGCACACATGGCCCTGTAGCCCAAGCAAGGCATTAGTTTCCTTTCATCCACCACCCCAACCACAAAAATCATAAAAACATCTTTTCTTTTTTGGTTTTATGTTGCTAAGCTCTCTTTTGCTCCCACTCTATACTACATGAATTGAGCTTTGTAAACAATAGGGAAGCTCCCCTACGCAAGGATCATCCAATTTTATCTAGTCTAAAGTGAGAAAGGCAAGGATACTGAGGTGACAGTGGGTAGCTTGCCTAAGTTGCCCTTGGGATCTCACACTCATGATCTGACTTTTACACCAAGTGAGAACCTGGGAGGTAACATGGACCTTAAGTGCTAAGATTAACAATTTTCTCCAAATCTGGTGAATGTCTTTGAAATAGACTCTGATCACTATTAAACTTGATGTGCTTGTCACTGAATGGCAGCATGGCGAAAGCTTGTTGGATCTTTTACTCTCTAGATGCACAGACAAATTTGGGGGTTAGCAAGGGGTTTCTTGCCTATGAGAGTTTTTTGTGGGTTTTGCGCTGAGTATGAAGATTTAGAACTAGGCTTTGGAACTTCAGCCTTGTGGATTCATAGCCTCAGCTCAGGGGTAGCCTCTATCATAGAAAGATTAAGTGTGACAGAGAGCCTAAGGCTGGGAGGAATGTCCTTTTTTTTTCATAATTTAGCTTCTGTATTTCTATAATGGACAAAAGTTTACAGATTGAGCACCTTGAGGTCTGCGATTGTGGAAACCAAACCCTACGGTGTCACAAAATATATGAACAATGTGTGTTCCACTATCAGTAAATGTTTCTGAAGCTATACTATCACTAGATATTTGCTTGTACAGATTACTTAGGGTGGTCTGCACTAACTGAGTATTTAAAAAACTTACAAACAAATTACTAATAAGATTCATCAAGAACAAAAATCGAGTTACCTAGATTGGGTTGTATGAGTTGCCATATGCTGGTAGGTGTCTTCCCTTTCCATCTGTTCTCCAATCTCAATGGGATTTGAAGAAGTTCCTATGTCCTCCACCTACCCAACATCATTTGGTTTGGCCATTCCTGCTATTCCTTGTTTGGCTGTGGCTTTGAATTTGACACCAAAGACATGCCTGCCTAGAGCCTCAAATTTTTTGTCTAGTAATTCATTCCGCTTTCACAGCAGTTCCAACCGCCTCATAATTTGCTGCTGCAGTAAGCCTCTATCCTTAATAATTTGTGCCATTAGTGTTAAATTTATAAGCAACTGCAAGAGCCATTCTCCTGGAGGATGGCTAAGACCCTAGACGAGATCTAGGGCCCCCAGTGCACTCCTGGGGTACTTGGTCTGGGACCAAACAGTCAGTGCCATGGCAAAAGACCCTTGCGAGGGCCCCCAGTATACGACTGGGGTTCTTGGTGAATAACCAAGCAGTAAAGACCCCTGAGAGGGCCCCCAGTATACGACCGGGGTTCTTGGTCTAGGACCAAGCAGTTAAAGCCCCTAGATAAGCCTAGGGCCCCTGGAAATGTCTAGGGTACCCATGCATATGGCATGGGTTGATCCTTGGTCTTGACCTTGGTGGATAAGACCCCAAAAAAAGTTCTGGGGCTACTTGATCCTCTATCAAGTATTTGTTGGTACATGACCTTCCTTGAAGAAGGACATAAACACATGAGGGATAAGTCCCATATGCAATGATGATAAAGTAATAGGTTCACCATGTGATATGAAGGAATGAGTATTGCCACCTTGCAAACCCTCTATTACCCTTGCATGTTTGGTTTGGGGTTTTATTGTCTTATTCAAGGGTTAAAATTAAAGTTAATTTTAAATATTTATTATCACATGTTTAAATTTAAATTTTAACATGTGATTTTAATTTGTTTTAGTCTAACCCTTGCCCTCGCCTAAATACTATAAATTAAACCCCCCCCCCCCTTCACTTTTCACTCATCTAATATACTACAAGAGCAAGCACTATTCTCTCTCTCTAAGTCGCGACCTCCTTGTATTTGCTGTGGGTGATCTGTAGCTGCGGCCCTTCTTGTGTTTGCTGTAGGTGACCTTCCAGATCCGACCTCTTCCTCTTGGTTGCTGTTTGGAGTGGCTGCTAGGTGCGGCTCCCTTCCTTTGTTGCAGGTTTGATGTTATGTGTAGCCGCGGGTCTCCTTGAGGACTTCTAGAGTGCAGCCTATCTGTGTGTGAGCAGTCTGTTAGGTGCGACACCCTTACCCCTTTGTTGTGAGCTGACTCTTGAGGTTACGACCCCTCTATAACATTGCTGTTCATAAGGGTTTCAACTCCATCCTTTGTCTGCTGTGATTGAGGTGTTAAAGTGCTGTCTGCTCTTGTCTGCTGTGTGGAGAAACTTCTAGTCTGCGGCCCTCTTGCTAGGGTAAACTTGTGGGGTGCCATTTGCTGAAGCATACCTAAAGGGTTCAGTTTTTTGTCCTCTGCTGAAATAAGGGTTTACACACAGTTATGTTTTCCAGTTCCTTTGTAAACCTTCCTAGTCTCTTAGGGTAAGGGTTTTACTGTTTGATATTCTGAGTGAGGGTTTGGGCATTTATAACCTCTGTTGGGATTGTGTTTCCTTCCTGTGGCCCTTTTGCTTGGTGGCAAGAAAGCTTCTTCATTCTTTGGCATTGAGATCCACTATAGATCTATGAACTAAACCTTTGTCTGAGCATATAAAAGGGTCCTACATCTTCTATGGTTATTTGTTCTTCTTCAAGGTAAGGTTGCTGTACCAGGTAAGCAGCTTACTCATCTTTCTCAGATTTGGATTTGATTTTACTATAGAATTGTTTAATCTAGTAAGTATTGAGTAGATCTGAAGATATACTTTGAATTTACAATTTACTCTATTGTGAAATGATTAGACTATATTGTTAGATCTGAAATCTGTGTTTAGTCTTAAAGATCTATTGTACTATCCAGATCTGTTCACTGTTACATTAGATCAGAGTACTATCTCTTTAGATTTGAGTTTCTATTCTTATTAGATCAGAGTTTCTTTTATAAGTTTATTGCTGTCTCTCTTAGATCTAAATTCTAAGTGTTCTATATCTATTGATTTATAGATCTAGCTGTTTTTGATCACTGAAATAAAAAGATACTATTGTTTTGCAAAACTTACCCTAATTCTAACATGGTATCAGAGCTAAGGGTGTAAACAGAGCTCAAAGAATCTAACTTGAGCCTACACAGATCCACTTTATTAGGGTTGTTTTGCAGATTACAGTCATCTAATCTAGCACAGATTCAAACATGTCTTC
>ML776943.1:884404-895116 GCA_009831015.1 Picea engelmannii
TTCTTGTGAATGTCTTGGGAGACCAATCCCCTCTGCTCCTTGAGCTAATTCGAGAATATGACAAAGAATGCGTACATGAGTAAATTCTCACAAACTGTGAGCATAGCAAAAGACAGAAGCAAAGCATTATTCCAAGGGGGCTGAAATTTTCCCCTTAATGTAGGGGTCCAGCTTTTTCCGAGATCCTAAAGAAATGTTGGAGGCCGCCTCCTTTTCTCTGCGTGCTTTGTTGGTCTTTCGCCCTCGGGTAAGGGGCGAAGACGAGACTGAATTGTCTTCAGGTTCAGAAGTTCCCCAGAGCCGCTAGAGGGGGCTGTAACCCGACCTGCTTGAGCTTCCGGATCTGGAGCCCGAATCTCTCTCGCTGCTACAGAATTTGGGGGGGAGGATTCCGGAAGGCTTTCGTCTGCCGGAGGATCTTCCTTGACTGCTGTTTCTTCTGGTTCTAGGGCTTCATCTTCCTTTTGCGCATCAAAATTGTTTTTATTTTCTAGAGTTGCCTCTGTTGAATGAGTGGCCTTCGAGGCTTGGGCTAGTGGATCCTTTCGCCTTGGCTGCCTTCGTCGGTTAGCTACGGGCTGAAACTCATCTTCTTTGACTGGTCCCGGTTCCTTAACGGCTTTGGGGCAGTTTCTTGCGAAGTGGCCGTAAGCATGGCATTGGAGGCACTTGAAAGGAATCTGCTCGTAGTCCAGCTCTTGGATATGGCTCCATTCCCCCAGGGAGAGCTTAATGGCTTCCGGAAGACCTTTCTCGAGGTTAACCTCAACACAAATGCGGGCGCAGGTAAACTGGTCCCCTTTCGGCTCCGCTTTGTCCAGGAAACGCCCAAGCTTATTTCCGATGTCCTCCAGAGAGTTTGTCCCCCAGAGATGCAAGGGTAGGTGGGGCAGCCTAACCCATACGGGGGATGCGGTGATCTCGGATTCGGGATTGAAATCAAGAGTCCAGGGGGCTAAGAACAGTCCTCTCGACCCCATGAAATAGGGCCCAGATCTGAAAACTAGGTCACAGTCCTCTTTGCTCAAGAAACTGAAGACAAAAAAACCCCTGCCTACTGCGAACAGAGAAACGTTTCCCTTTATCAGTGGTTTCCATCGATCATCCGTCCATGCCTCCACCGCTTTGGGGCTAGGCCATAACCCCGTAAACTTTCCGATGAGGGCCTTTTCTGCTAGAAGGAGGGCAAGAGAGCAAGGCTGCTCCGGAGATAGCTCCAGAGAAGGGATCTCCTCCATCTTCTTAACAAACTTAGACGAGAGAGAAGGCTTGGATTTGGGGCCTGCCAAGCGAACTAACACCTTGAATGCTTCCAAAGGGTCTTTTCCCTTCTCGACATTCTGATCTGGGGCCATCGTAGCCGACCTCCTGCAAACAAGAAGACAAATCGCAGTGGTAAGCCAAGGCCACTGCACCCACACGCATGCAAGACGTAGGCGGTCTCAGGCCACGCAGGGACCCTCTGAAGTGCCGATCCCGCGTCTCTGAATGCCGGGGAACCTAGGCCGCGCCCTGCGATAAAAAAAAACCGCTCCAAACGCGTGCGCGGAGGGTTAAAATTAAAGTTAATTTTAAATATTTATTATCACATGTTTAAATTTAAATTTAAACATGTGATTTTAATTTGTTTTAGTCTAACCCTTGCCCTAGCCTAAATACTATAAATTAAACCCCCCCCCCCTCACCTTTCACTCATCTAATATACTACAAGAGCAAGCACTATTCTCTCTCTCTAAGTCGCGGCCTCCTTGTATTTGCTGTGGGTGATCTGTAGCTGCGGCCCTTCTTGTGTTTGCTGTAGGTGAACTTCCAGATCCGGCCTCTTCCTCTTGGTTGCTGTTTGGAGTGGCTGCTAGGTGTGGCTCCCTTCCTTTGTTGCAGGTTTGATGTTATGTGTAGCCGCGGGTCTCCTTGAGGACTGCTAGAGTGCAGCCTATCTGTGTGTGAGCAGTCTGCTAGGTGCGGCACCCTTACCCCTTTGTTGTGAGCTGACTCTTGAGGTTATGGCCCCTCTATAACACTGCTGTTCATAAGGGTTTCAGCTCCATCCTTTGTCTGCTGTGATTGAGGTGTTAAAGTGCTGTCTGCTCCTGTCTGCTGTGTGGAGAAACTTCTAGTCTGTGGCCCTCTTGCTAGGGTAAACTTGTGGGGTGCCATTTGCTGAAGCATACCTAAAGGGTTCAGTTTTTTGTCCTCTGCTGAAATAAGGGTTTACACACAGTTCTGTTTTCCAGTTCCTTTGTAACCCTTCCTAGTCTCTTAGGGTAAGGGTTTTACTGTTTGATATTCTGAGTGAGGGTTTGGGCATTTATAACCTCTGTTGGGATTGTGTTTCCTTCCTGTGGCCCTTTTGCTTGGTGGCAAGAAAGCTTCTTCATTCTTTGGCATTGAGATCCACTATAGATCTATGAACTGAACCTTTGTCTGAGCATATAAAAGGGTCCTACATCTTCTATGGTTATTTGTTCTTCTTCAAGGTAAGGTTGCTGTACCAGGTAAGCAGCTTACTCATCTTTCTCAGATTTGGATTTGATTTTACTACAGAATTGTTTAATCTAGTAAGCATTGAGTAGATCTGAAGATATACTTTGAATTTACAATTTACTCTATTGTGAAATGATTAGACTATATTGTTAGATCTGAAATCTGTGTTTAGTCTTAAAGATCTATTGTACTATCCAGATCTGTTCTCTGTTACATTAGATCAGAGTACTATCTCTTTATATCTGAGTTTCTATTCTTATTAGATCAGAGTTTCCTTTATAAGTTTATTGCTGTCTCTCTTAGATCTAAATTCTAAGTGTTCTATATCTGTTGATTTATAGATCTAGCTGTTTTTGATCACTGAAATAAAAAGATACTATTGTTTTGCAAAACTTACCCTAATTCTAACAATTAGAGCCTTGACTGTCCAAAGAAGTTCAGTCGTTTTGTACAACTTGGTATCCCGAGTTCTTGAATACCCTAGATCCTCCACCCAACCCGCAAACTCATCCTTGATTTGCTCTGTGGTTGTGGCAATTCTTTCTCTAATTGATGATGTCTTCATAGTCTTTTATGACTTTCTGAGTTTTCAAAGTGAAATTGGTTTGGTAGAAGTTTTCAGCTTTATTAGCTTCCTTTTGGGCCCTTGTCATATGTTCCTTGTGTTTCGTAGGCCGACCGACCTTGACATCAGCCTTCCTTTTGTCTCCCTGGTTTTTCTTGTCAGGATTCGAGCTGTGGACCTTCCCTTTGTTTTCCATCCTCCGTGGTATGCTTCGAGTGGGAGTGATGGCATTGAGAGCAGAGCAAAGGAGTGACAGCATTGAGAGCAGACCGAAACATGACTCCCCCAACAGACCAGAGCCTAGACATTGAAGACACGGTCTTCCCCAATAAACTAGTGGAGTTATTTATGGCACTAGACCAAGGGATTACCTGGAAGCAAAGCCATGACCAAGTAGAAGAGGTGAATTGGTTGAACACATGTTGTGCCCTCGCGAGGCCCACGAACCTGGATTTCTTAGTTCGTTGGGTAAGACAACAATTGAGACCATGAACAACAGACTAATAGACCCTAGGTACCCGGTCTTTTAACCTCTCTAAATTAACCAAATTCACCATTGAGGGCATAGAGCATACTTGGTAGACTGATCACCAATGCCAAATTCCCCATCCAAACTTGAGGTCGCTTGGCGTTGAGTTGGTTGGCATGAGTGGCTCATTAATTTTCCCAGGTGGCTGTCCTTTGGTGTTTACACTGGACCTGAATGTCCTTGTCTCAACCATTGTTGTCAGCCTCCCCATTAATCTTCTCTCATCACAACCCTATGCTACCTATGGACAACATGAGCGGGCAATGAAGTTTAGTACCTGCCCAAGTCCCTCGCAGAACCTTGTCATAAGATCAATTCTGGGTTGATTACATCATTGCCTGCCACGTGGAGGGCGACGTGTTCGCTTATGTTGTCACCTGATATGGGAATGGGAGGAATGTCCTTTGTTTGCAACCAGTTGGAGTATTATATTCCCAGAAAGATATGTAATCTGATTATGTTATGAAATGCCGTGTTTTTATATTTCTGTTCTGCATTTTAGTAATTTCTAGTTTGTTCAGTTATGTGTGCATGGATTCAGTTTGCATAATTATGGATGAAAGCATTGTAGGACTGCATTCATGTTTTAAGATTGAATTGAATGATAAGGCTGCTGCTTTGCTTCTGCTATTGAATTCTATATTCAGCTAGAGAAAACGATTTTGGTAGCAGAGAGAAATTTTGATGGCGTTTTTTAGGTACCCCGTGGCCCCATTAATGTATAGGGGTTACTGGGTATGTCACAGTCATCATCAAATAAAAAATAGTTGAGGCAGTTAGGTCATCTTGGTTTTTTGAAAACAACGTAGAACGATTTTTTCTGGAGAGAGAGGAGTTTACAACATTTAACGTTTTTGCCTTCCAAACTTTGTAAGTAAGAGCCATTCGAGACTTCCCTTTTCCTTGTTTTTATTCTGGTTATGTTTCTTGCCTTTTGGTCTTCATACGTGTCAAGCTATGAGAAATTGGCTTTGATCAACCTTCCTTTCTTTTTGCATCCAGGATTTCCCTGATATTCCAGGTCCACAGGAGTCCCATCCTAGTTTAGGAGAGCGAATGCATTCCTTTTCGTTTAATTATTGTCATAGGAATTTTGTAGAGCCCTGTGAGCCATACTATTTCTGACATTTTAAATGATCCTAACTGGGATTTATTATTTTGAAAAGCTCCACAAATAACTATTATTTTTATGTTTATGTCTTGATCAAATGTTGAGTGGAACTTTGAATATATCTTGTTCAAACCACTTCGAGTGATAATGCAATATTCTTGCAAAATTCTTTGCAAGTCTTCTCTCATTTTTCTATTTACCTTCTTGCAAAGTCATGATTATTTTCATTTGCTTACACTATATTGAGGAGGCAGAAATACTGTGTTTGAGCAGGCCAGTTTCATATACAAAATATTTATTTAAGTTCTGCAAATGGTTGTAACTACCTTGTCCATTCTCAGGTGGCAGCAAATGATTAAAGGATTAATCGTTATCATAGGAACATTGCTAGTTTGTCTGCGTTAAACTTATGTGGGAATTTGTTAGTTTGTCCGAATATCTTACTACTTCAGTTGACAAGCTTAAGTGAGGGTTATCCTTCACATAGAGGAGTACCACCTCTATAAAAAGGAAGGAGGGTGCTCTTCAATCCCCACGAAGATTCCCCTCGTCATTGACTCCTTTTCTACTGTCAGAAAAATATATCAACGTGCAATAGTGGATATAAATTTGTCACAGGGAGCTTTAGAGAACCATGTAGCAAGACTAGGCCTTGGTAAAATGTGATTATGGCTTTGGGCATTTTAGAGTGAATATGAATTTGTCGTACAAATTTGTCTAGTTTGACACATGGATTTGTTGATTTTCAAACCATCACAATATATAAATGATGTTGAATGTCCACTACTTAACATGTTTGTCAAATGGTCTTTGCTAGGCTTGTCATCATTCAATATCTTTCAGTTTGAGTAAATGTAAAAATGCTGTGTTGTTAGTCTAAAATGACTTTACGTTGAGTATTACTTTTGAAGTTTTGTATCTACTATCCCATTACAGTATATCTTTATTTATCCTAGTAGTAACTTATTTGAAAAGTGGCTTAGCATGAAATTTTTGATTACAGCTGCAGAGAGAATAATGAGAAAATGGAGGGGAGAAAAATCACCCGTTTGTAGCCAATCTCTCAAGACACGTGTCAGACGACAAGGGACGGGCAGGTATGTGGATTCTATCTTGGTACTTGATCGATATCATTGGTTGTGTAGCATGTTTAATATGCTTCCCTTGGTTGCCAGGCAAATAATGCCCAGGAAATATGATGTGAAGCTGCTTGGGAACACTGAAAAATTAATGGAATTAGATGAAGAAAAACTGGAGATAGAGGAGGAAAAACACCCAGTGTCCACTTTCACTGGCTCTGAAGGACAGGCTTCTGAATTGATAACTGAAGCTGATGATCTCCAACTAGATCCATTTCAAGGAAAAGGTTTGATTGAGTATTGTTTCTTCAACAATTGAACTTGACTATGCACCACATAGTTATCCAAGAGATTTTTTTCCGTCCTACTTTTGTACTCTATGTAATTCTCTGGTTCATATTTTATCTGCACAAAAATACACCTATGTTATTTAACTCATTATTCCTGTGTTGAAAAATGCAGGACCCACTTCTACATTTGAAACTGAAGAAAAAGTCAACATGCCCCCCAAGAATTTGTTCTCATCTTTTGACAATTCCACAGGAAGTGCTCTCGAGAGGTTGTTAAATGACTATATGAAAGCAGATTCAGAGAACATACAGAAGGGATCATTTTCTAGACCTGGACTTGGGAATTATGAGACAGGAAAGCCATATCCAAAAGATGTACAGTTTGACACACTGAATACATTGCCTCAATCCCAGACTGATTCAAGTAACACTATCAATTCACAAGCCTTAAGCGTAGATGAAGTAAGAACTCTATTGCAACTTGGGCGGTTGCCAAAGAAATTTTCAGGTTCTGATAGAACACCACCTCCACTGCTAACAAAAACTGGCAGTCCATTAATGTCTCCGACTCCACCTTCAAGAATTTCAACTGCTCTTAGGTCAAGGAGGAATGGAAGCAGTGGGGATAAAGGTGCATTTGAAGATTCAAGTATACCATCTTTCAAAAATAGAGATGAAGAGGCACCCACAGATGCCACTTCCTCACCGTCACCCCATTTGACAACACTCGCCCTATCAAATCCCTCAGAGCAAGGGGTGAGTGGCGGGGTAAGAAGATTGAGTTTTGGTGGTGTTTCTCAATCACCAGACCTTGCCGAAGTTAACAGCAAGGAAGGTGTCAATGTTGTCACAGCCATGGATTTGGTGAATTCTACATCTCCTTCCAAACAATTTGGGGAGGATGACAAGGCAAGTATTTCTGTGTTACTGTTTATTTTGCGGTATATGCTTCTCACTTTATTGTTAGTATGTGTCATGAATCAACATTATGAATGGACCAGGAAGGAGTGACTAAGAAAATATGACTTGGTGCAATGTTTATTGCCAGGTAGAAATGGTGAGAGGTGATGCAGACCTCTCAAATGAAACTTTCTTGAGCCCTGAAAGGAGCACTCCAGTGAGCGGTACTGGACCAACTAATTGTAATGCAGTTGTATCAGGTAGGTTTTCTTCATATTTACCGCCAATCGTTGTCATTATCAAATATTCCCTTTTGCTTGAAATCAGTCCATTTTTAATCAGGCTGTCTGAATGAAGGTTGCAGTTTTGAAGTGTGGGAGAAAATGTGAATGAACAATGAACGTTTATAAGTTTGCTCTTTCTCTAAGGGGACAACTGTTTTTTCCTTCATTTTTATTTTCCATTAGTTTTTACTAAATCCAGAGTGACAGCTGATATGTTTAATCATGTTGGTATAGAACATCCTGTGAACGATGTTCCTGGGCAGCAAGTTGAAGAATCTCCAGTAAGATTTCACAAAAGGAATGCCAAAAAGGTTAGTGAGAATTTCACAAGCATTTAATTTATTTGTTTGGTTAAGTTCATTTTCCATTCTCATTTTATTGGGTGCATATTTTATCATGGTTTAAACTTTGTTATGTGTGCTTTTTTTTTGTAAGTTCACGGTCAAAATTCTATTGATTTTTGAAAGTATCATACAGACAAAAGTTCCTTGCTGCTGGCCTGCCACTTGGGAAACCAGACCAGCAGCAGAGGAGAATATCAGTCCAAATATACTGTTTGTATTTTGTCCAAAAAACTTTAAAAACTAGAAGTACCAGAGATACTCTACGAGGAAATTTGATAGAGTTAACAGGCCTATTCTGATTTCTGTCTAACATTTCATCAAAAAAGAAGACTTGAAAGGTACCAAACTTCAGAGAGCAGATGGCCCGACTGAGGCGCCCGGGGGATTGTCTCCCTGAATGAATCTAGGGTGGTTTGAATGGTTGAACAAACTCCAAATTTAAAACTAGTGAAACAATTGAAATTGGTCTTTTGGTGAAACTTAAAGTAGAATTAAAAACAAAGAGTGAATATTGTGACATTAAAAACTAAAAAAACTTTGTTTTATTTATCAATTAAACAAAAAGTAAACATAATCCTAAGGCAGGGACTAGCTGCTTTTGCCCTTATTCCTTTCCTTATTATTCTTGGCCTTGGCTTGGGTGTCCCACCGCCTCTTCTCTTCTAACAATTCTCATAATAAATAACGTCCCCAAAAAATTGATCGATCCAAAAGCCAAAAAATTTGAAAGGAGATTAATACTAGCCAGCGGGTAGCTGTTTTTTTGAATTTTGACAAAGTTCCTGCCTCTATACAAAACCTGGTAAGGACCTTGCTTGCAAATCTCTCACAAATGCATCTGGACTTTAATAAACAACCCATCTTGATATATAAGCTGCTGCAGGTTCGTGCATCTTTCTTCTTTATGTTTTTTTCTTTCAATCGTATGATAGTGTAAGTAATAGAGGAGGAGGAGGTGCAAGTGCAAGGTTTGAAGGTCGGAGACTTGAGATTTGAGCGACGACGATGCCATCTGCAGCAGCACATCCACTGCATTCTTCTCCAGAAGATCCATTTGAGCACGGCAGTCTTTGTTCTTTGATGCCCAATTTGTTCAAGGGTCTTATCAAGCAAGACTCAATCGATCCATTCAAAATTCAAGCCCTTCATCTTGCATTGAGACAAGAGGTACTAGTTTTCAGTATCTGCTCATCAGTATTCTTTTATTTTTAAAGTGATCAATGCCAGGTCAAGTTAGGGTTCACCGCTCAGGCCAAACCCTCTATTTTTGCATTCAACCTCTCATGCCCAACGGTGCCTTGTTCTGCTTCTTGCCCGCGGCCTGTCTTGGCTGCCCGTGCTCAGATCTGCTATTGTACGACCCAAGAAATCGTACGGCCTCTGCCTCCCTGCTGAATAGTACAACCTTCATGAATTTCTGGCTGCTGGGTGGTTCTTCCACTTGCTGCTACTGCTTATTCTCTCCTCCTTTGGACTGAGCAAAATTCCTTCTTTGCTCTCATTGTGTCTCAACACATTGTGAGTCACTCTGTGTCATCTCCTTTCACTTTGTCTTTCTTTAATAACTTTGAGTTGATGACCAAGTCTCCATACCCCTAATCTCTCCATGAGATTGATGATTGAGATTAAATCCCAATTGACGGTGGAGATTATAGCTAAATCACTAATGTGAATACTTTACATTTTATTAGACATTAATCAACTCAATATAAAAGTCTATTCACTTTAATAATTATCTTTAATTAAATTGAATTACAAAGATAAGAAAGCTCATTTTTGGACTACTTCCACATGTCCGACACTAGACTTGTGTGAAAGTTCTTGTCTGATGCCACAAACATCAACATGTAAGCCTCGGTTTGCATCAATTTGTTGCAGCCTACTACTGAGAGCTTTGTTTCATTATTCACATTGAAATTCTCTTCAGAAATTTGTTTGCAGGCTTAATCTCCATTTTCCTTCATTGTTTTCCTTAGGAGTTTGATTTTCAACTCCAAGTTCTAGAGAGCAATCACAACTTGGTTGTAGTTTCTCTAGGATGGTTTCCAATCCATCTTCCATAGCTTTAGTGGCTATGCAACTTCAAGTCTTGGGCCAATTTCACCATTCATGATTCAATTCTCCTCCTTCATTTGTAATATCCCCACGTGCGCTAGGCTCTGATATTAGTGCTATGCTGTATAATTAGGTGTTTTTGGTTGTGTGCTTTTGTCAAACAATTTGCATTACATATGTTCTTTATGTTATAAACTGGTTGACAACTTTCTACAAACAATTTGCATACATTCTACTAAAAGACTTTTGTCAAACACGTTACATGCAACCCAAATACACATGAATAATAGACAATATGGGGGTATTTTATTAATGAATGGAACCTCGAAACACAACAAAATCAGCTTCTCTATTGGTTGTTATTGCAGCTACAAGTACATCAAAGAAACACAACAATATGCAATCCAAAAAAACTGAAATAATGCCAACGACCTCCTCCAATGGATGGTGTGTCCTCCTCAAAGATGACCACACTGCAAAGGCCCGCGCCTAGCCTCCAAACCCTGTCTAAATGTGATGTCAAAATGTTCCCAGGGCTCTCCAAGCTTCATGCTACCTCCTCAAACCAAGATCGATCTTCCAATTGGAGATTGAACCCTCCAAGTGGCAAGAATATGGGCTCACGACCCCCCTCCAATGGCTCCACGACTCCTCTAACCTCACGGCCCTATAAAGAGATGGGATCGCCCCCCCAAAGAAACCCTTAAAGAGCCTCCAAAGGCTATCGATCCATGCAACTAATCCTCACAACCTTCCTCCAAGCCCTCCTAGCCTCACGATTGTGCAAAAAGGTGAAGTCGTCCTTCTCAAGAAGGCTCCATGAACCTCCTAGCCAATTCGATACACCTCCAACTAAGGTCGAACCACAAAGATGAAGCTCAAGTGAGAATCCCGTATGAATCCTCCTCCTTGTCTAGCTAGGGTGGATATTGTGTTGAATTTTAATGAAGATTTGTACCTTGGACAAGTGGTTCCTATGGGTTTTTAAACTTTTACCTAGGAATGTGGTCCACAACTTAAAAGTGGGTCTTTTTCATAAAGTCACTTTATAAGTGGTAAAGTGAACTTTAA
>ML776943.1:905539-924223 GCA_009831015.1 Picea engelmannii
TAATGTGGAAAACCTAAGAATATTTGGATGTCCTGTTTACTCTCACATTCCCAAGGACAAAAGGAATAAACTAGAACCCTCAGGAAAGAAGGGGATATTCGTAGGATATAGTGATTCATCCAAAGCTTATAGAATATATATTCTCAGAACAACACAAGATCGAAGTTAACAGAGACGTAACATTCAATGAAAAGATGGCCTTCAAGAAATCCATAGAAGAAACTATCGAAGAAGAAGAGATTGAAGAACCTAATGAAGAAAACACAGAAAACGAAAATGACGAAAAGGAACAACCTAATCATCCTATGGAACCATGCGAAAACATTGATTTAGATATCGTACCCAAGACCAAGAAACGACCAGCTTGGCTTGAAGCTACCTTACAAGACGCAGAAACACTGTTTCAGGTACGTGTTTCAGCTTGGGCTCCGCTATGATATCTTGGAGCAGCAGGAAACAGAAGTCTGTCGCACTCAGCACAGTAGAAGCAGAGTATATCGCAGCATGTGAAGCATGCAAAGAAGCAATATGGCTAAGGAAGTTAATCTCCGATTTATTTGATCAGAATCGACCATAATACATTGTGATAATCAGAGTTGTATAAGATTATCAGAACATTCCGTGTTTCATGAAAGGTCGAAACACATTGAGATCAAATACTACTTTATTCGAGATAAAGTCCAGGAAGGAGAGGTAAAGCTTGAGTATATCCCCACAAATGAGTACACAACAGACATCCTGACAAAACCTCTATCCAGAATAAAGTTTGCATATTTCCGAGAGAAGATGGGGATCATGGAAATAACTCCCTTAGTTGAAAGGGAAGAAATGACTCTTTAGGTTGGGAGGGAGCACTGAAAATATTATTGAAGACATTTATTTTCGAGATTGAAAAATAGCCCAGTTGGGCAGATTCTTTCCTGTTTGGAAAGTGGATTGAGATTTCTGACGGACAACGATTTCCCATTGTGGTTAACATGGGAAATGGTCCAGATTGCTGATGTATCATAGACAACGACTTCCCATTGTGGTTAACATGGGGAGTGGTCTAGGGCAATCTCTCTTCTTGAGGGTTACTCAAGAAGACTGACCCACCTCGCCGGACAACGATTTCTCAGTGTGGTTAACATGAGGAATGGTCTGTTTTGGAGGTTGATACAGGACAATCTTTTCCTCTTGTGGTTAACAGAGGAAATGGTCCAGACAGTCATTCCTTAGGGTGTATTCATTCTCTCCAGGTTGCACTTTGTTTAGTGCCGGAGGAATGGCCCAGGGTGGGGAATGGTCCAGGCTGAACAATCAGGGACAGACGTTCCTTAGGGCAGATTCATTCTCTCTAGGTTACACTTTGTTTAGTGTCGGAGGAATGGCCCAGGGTGAGGGATGGTCCAGGTTCAGAAATCAGAAGCAATCACTCTTCTTTGTTTGAGAAGACTCATCATTGATGTTCTACACTGAGGGCAGATATTCTTTCAGAGCTCACAGATGTGAGTGAAATATTTGCCCAGATGATTCAGTTTATCTTTAACAATATTTTCTGTGCAGGTTGCTAACAGATGATTAGTATGGAGACTGCCTGTCTCCAGACAGTAGAGATATGCTACTGTGGTGGATATGTTCCATTGTTTGTGACTATGTGTCACGGTTTGAGTAGTTGTGTACTACTGTGGATAGACACAGTTGTGTTCTATCAATTGATATTGTACCAGTTGTCATGGAGATTATCCAGTTGGATAATAATGACGGTGCTCGTGATACTACCAGTTGAATGGTTTGTTTTGTGCTCAAGACCATACCTCCCTAGCTAGGAGGGAGTGTTGATATTATGGTAGCTTCGAGAGGTATGAACCTCTATTGTGACCTTTGACAAGATTAGAATGTTCCAGAAGGAAGCAAATAAATGAAGGAAACCCTAGACAAGATGTCGGCTGCAGAAATATAATTAATATGAAATAATTAGTACCCAGAAGGAGAAGTTGGCCCAGGTAAGCCTGCCAGAATTACTATAAATACAGGGCACCAGTCTCTCTTTATTCACATTCTCAGAATTGCAGAAGTCACTTGTGCGCACTACAGTCTGGCAGTTTTGTGTGCAAGTTCCGGGGAAGGTGTTTCGCTAGTTTCTGGGTTGGAATATCTGATCAACTTTGGTTACTTTCTTGCTTGGTGCATCAGCCTTGCTTGGCTATTGATTGCTACCAGGATTCTTCTCTTTGTCAAGGTCAAGGTGCTCAGAGGGTGGCTTCGGCCTATGGTTGGGTGACAAGGGTATTGCCAATGGTAAAATGAGCACAATCCTTCATATTCTAACAAGAGTCACTGATACTATAGGTGGGAATACCGATGGAAAATACAAAATAGCCATAGGGTAGATAATAGAACCATAGATGGAAGAATCTCATAGCTCATGAGTCACAACTATCAGTACTTGTCCATGTCATAATCATCAAGATTAGCATCACTACTATTGTTCTCTCCTCCATCCTCCTCCTCCTCCATATCCAATGAAATTTGTGCATCTGCTGGTGTGGAGGATGACCCCTCGAGAGGATCACCATCATCAAAAGTGACCAGCTCTAGCACTGGTTCATTAATATCCAAGTTGACTAATGCCAATGAAACACTGTTGTCCAAACCCATATCATTAGGAAAAACATCCCACATCTTTGTCTTTCCCGTCAACCATTCTTCTCTCTGCATGTAAATAAGATGGAGGTTGGTGTGCACATACACTACTAAGTCACCAGACACGATGACATAGAGAAGAGTTCAACATGAGAGTTTATACTTGAGTGAAGGGTACATTTTTACTATGGTCATGACAAAAGAGTTCAACAATCAATGCCACCAACATCGAGGTACATAAAAGGTTTGGTGCTCTTGATTAAATGCCAGTTCCATACTGTCATGATAGAATCCAATGGAAACATTGCAATCATGCCAATCTTGAAATCCTGAAAACTGTTAAGTCTGCTGAATTTTTAATGGGACCTTAAATTCTACTTTCTCCATATGAAGTCCAATGAGGTTGGAACCACTCTCAAACATCCTGAAACAATTAATGATGAAAATGATGAAAATGAAAGATAAAGGAGAATGTCACTTTTACTTACCATTAATGAAAGATAAATTTAATATTACCATTAATTACTAGGGTGGGTGAAATGGAGGGGGTGGGGACCTCTTAAATAGCATTAGTAGGGAAAAATAACCATCAAGGGCAAAAACAATAGCTTGCTAAAATAGAAAATTTTTCTTTTAATTTCCAAACATCAAGTATTGTAATTTGGGATTCGCAAGACATTAAATTTCTGATAGCATAAAACAGTAAATAACAAAACATTTACTTAACTATTACCTTAGCTGAAACAAGGAACAAAATTACCTGATATGCTGCTGTTATCCTTTTTGATGTATGCTCAGAAAAAGCTATAAGGGATCATAGATCAAACTCTTATGGTAGATCTCATCATGATCATTAGGACAATTGCCAAGAAGAACTTGTAGACCAGAAAACAAACTCAGATGGCTGAGAAACAAGAAACCATGCCACTGTCAAGTAATAGGGTTGAATGCAAAGCTCTTTTCAACCTAGGGCTGGGAAGAAAAAGCCCAAGCAAACTTAACACTTTCATCCCACAGAAAAACTGCTACAACAGTTCCAGAACAACCCCAAGTTCAGTTCATAAAATACTAGGTTGCTAGCATGCAAGGTGGGGTAGCATACAAAGGGCAACGAGTTATCTAGACAGCAAGGCGACACCAACAAAACAAGGCGACACTAACAAGACAAGGCAACACCAACAAGAGGAACACCTAAACAACAAAGCGACACTAGCAAGGGGAACCAAAACTTCAATCAAAAACCAAAGTCAACCTACGACTGGCTGGGAAAGACCCTTAGGGTCAGCGACAGACTTAATGTTGGAGAGGGTAAGCCCACGGTGGCAGTAGCAGACCAGAACACACCAAGGAGGAGTTGGAGACCTATCCTAGAAGAGCCGCAACCACTTAGCAAACTGAACAAGAAGAGCCGTAGAAATACCTCAATCCAAAATTCGGCTAAGAGAGAGTGTAAGTGTAGTGAGTGAGGAATAGGCCAGTTTATTTATAGTTTTGGTAGGTAGGTTAGGGCTAACAAGTTTTGGTTGCTTGCCATGACTTTAGGGTTAGGTTTAATACCTAACAATAAACAATTAATATTTTAACATTTAAAATATTAAATGTTAAATCAAAAAAGTCAACAAGAAATAAAGCAAGTCTAAGAGAAGGGTTTCAAGATCAAGGCGGCTAGCTTTCTTTAGGAAGAAGCAAAGAATTGAACCAACACCCAAACAACAAGTCTAAGAGAGGGATTTCAAGATCAAGGCGGCTAGCTTTCTTTAGGAAGAAGCAAAGAATCGAACCAACACTGTAACACCCCAAGGTCGAGCCCCTACTGAATTGTAATTATGTTTATAGGCTGGTGAGCCAAGTGTTTATAAGTTGGAAGACTATGTGTTTATTAGGCCGGAGAGCCCAGATCAGTGTTGCCAGAGCGTGGGAGCGAAGAGGGAGCGGGAGCGGGAAGCGGGAGCGTGGGAGCGCATTTTTCAAAAAATGGTCGGGAGAGAAGCGTCTCCGGAGTGTTTATATATATATATATATATATATATATATATATGTAGAATGCCAAACTAGATGCAAAATTTATGAAACATGTATGTTTGTGATACTTCCAATATATGAAATGCCATCTAAATTCCATATTATCCATCATTCCATGAATCTTATGTAGTACATTAATGAATAATCATTCAAGCATAAACCATCTAGTTGCTAACAATTACACATACAAAGTAAGAAATTGAAATACATTTTACAAATACAAATACATACTAGACTTAGACTTTTTTACATACATAAATTTTATCTTTCCTTAGGTGATGAATTGCAAAATTTGAAAGACTTGAAGCAAAATAAACAAGCACACCACAAGACACAAATCCCCCCTAGGGGGAAAGAAAATTGGGCGCTGTGTAGCCCACTCATTTATTGCTTCGGTTACAATGGTCTCTTTCTTGGGAGACTTGTAATCCTTATAAAGATAGATCAATGAGGTTTACAAGCTTTTAAAATGATTTATTAAAGTACAAGGTACTTTTGAGGGTCGTAGAAGCTCCCAATCTTCGAANTTTATTGCTTCGGTTACAATGGTCTCTTTCTTGGGAGACTTGTAATCCTTATAAAGATAGATCAATGAGGTTTACAAGCTTTTAAAATGATTTATTAAAGTACAAGGTACTTTTGAGGGTCGTAGAAGCTCCCAATCTTCGAAAAATGGGTAGAGTTTCCCTTTGTCTGATTGCTAAACCTGCAAAAACAGCAAGTTAATTGGGGCAAAAGATGTCCAAAAAGCATTTGGAAGACTCTGCAAAACATGTTAGTCAATGTACAAAAAATTATGGAAAAAAGTTTAAGTAAAAAAAATAAAAATAAAAACCAAAAAAATGAACTTTTTGTGGCCATTTTTCGGGGAGCGTCCGTGTGGGTTCGAGAGCGTTCAGGGAGTGCGGTTCAGAGCGTGGAGGGAGCGCGGGCTGTAGGTTCGGGAACGACCCGGGAGCGCGGGGGAGCATGGAGGTTCGACAATTGGCAGGGAGCGTGGGGGAGAGGTCGGGAGCGAGGTTCGGGAGGTCGGGAGCGCGGGGGGGAGCGAGCTTCGGGGACGCTCCCGCTCGGAGCGCGGTTCGGGGTCTGGACCGGGGGGGGGACGGTTCGGCAACTAGGGCCCAGATGCTAAGGCCAACGAGCCTGATTTTGTATATGTAAATACTCACATCATTAATAAAATTACATCGCTGCGTGTAGACCGACCACGAAGAAAAAGTTATGGGGGACTAAGCTCCACTAGGTAGGGAAGGGGAAAGGGGCTAAGCTAGAGAGTTTACTTCTAAAGGAATAATATTATATTATTATTTCCTAGAGGCTAAGGTTTGACATAACTTATGTTGTCCTAAGTTCATGGGGAAAGGGAATGCGTGTTAAGTGGAGCTCATGCAGCTTCAGGAAGACATGTGTCAACCTGGGCAGATGCAGTTTTTAGGTGGGAAAGTCAGCTCGTTGGGGGTTCCCTCACCATTCTCCCAAAGGTTGCCACTCTGGAAGCCAACCATACTCCCCACTGATGCACACATTGAGACAGGGAGAGCCTTGACACTGCCAGCCATTGCCTCCATCGTCGATCTCTGCAACTTCTGAAGCCCGCACACCCGTGTTATGAAGCTAACCGTTTTCCCTTTGAAGCGTAACACGATTGTGTAGTGTCTGAGCCATATCGCGCCTTAGCCTTTGTTGTTGCTAACCACGTTTTCTCTGGACTGGTGTGGCTTGCTGTCATTACCAGAGCCCATACCCAATTTTGGCTGCGGAGGTTACCTGTTGGACTTAGGAGCTGGATAGAAGAGGCAGGTTGTCAGGCCTGTGAGCAACTCTCTCCAGGTGAGAGAATGCGCTGAGGAAGTGAGTTCTCCTGGAGGGAGTCCCGTAGCAGCTACAATACTCTGAGACTTTCGGTCCAGCCTGTTGCTGAAGCCCTAGAAGGGAGGTGGACATCCGAGGGACTTGTGATAGTGAAGGTGTACACTCCTGTGGTGGGACATGCGTGTGGGGAATGAGGGACTGTGGGCTGTGGGCGTAAGTGGCTCCTGGGAGAAAATCCTTCCTGTCGATCTGTGTGACTTTCTTGTTGTCCTTGCCAAGTCTAGGAATCCCTTGCCTGGTGGAGTTTAGTCCCAGCTCGAGGGTGACCACTGCTGAGCGTGATGAACAGCATGGTCTAACACTAGGAGGTTCGTGGAAGGTCTGCATGCAGTTGGTGGTCATCTATTAAAAGATAAGTACCAAATCTCCATTCTCTGTATGATGTGTATCTTGAAATCAAGTTATAATGTTATTAGAATTGTTTGTATATATTGCATGTATGTTTTAATGTTGTTTTCACATGAATAGGTGTATGAATAGAATGCTATAACTGTTTAAATTGCATTAGATAGATATGTATATAAATATAAATGGTATCAGAGCAGAAAAACAAAGATACAATTGTTTAGGTAGCATTAATCGACAGAGGTTTGAGGACTGGGCATGTTACAAATTGGTATTAGACTAGAAAAACAAAGACACAGTTGTTTAGGTAGTGTTACTTAGCAGAGGTTTGAGGGCTGGGGACGTTACAAACACCCAAACAACAATTAAGGGGGGGCGTAACTCAAGCAAGGGGGGTTTCAAAACAATAAGACAAGTCAAAAGGTAAGTTCTTCTTTAATGGCAGAATGTCCTCATGAGTCTCATGATATAACTTATAAGCTTTTATCATCCCAACATACGAGGAGGGTCAATGATGTGAGCATTTCCTTCTTCTTAACTGCTACTAGGTCACATGGACCATCCCGGGAGAGAAGAAGGTCACACATCATCTCGGCTTGGTACTCAACCAAGAAACTGCTTGGTCCTAGACCAGGATACCCCAAAATACATCTGGGGGCCCTAGATCACAACTAGGGTCTTATCTACCAAGGTACACAACCAAGGATCAATCCAAGCATCGAGCAAGGATTCTTTGGACCACATCCAGGGGCCCTAGAACACATCTAGGGACTTATACCATCAAACTATTTGGTCCTTGACCAAGAACCCCAACAATACACTGGGGGCCCAACTAAGATCTTTTTCCATGGCTCTAATTGCTTGGTCCCAGACCAAGAATCCTAGGAGTGTACTGGGGGCCCTAGATCTCAACTAGGGTCTTTGCCATCCTCCCGGAGAATGCCTCTTGCAGCTGCATTAATTTTAACAAAAATGTGAGCCCGAGACCTTTCCTATGCATGACACATGTCCTGAAATTGGGACACGTGTTGGACATGGAATTGGGACGTGTCCTGTGCATAGGACATGTTCCAAACTCGTGTTCGACACATATCCTCACGAATCTATGTCCCCACGCAGGATACATGACACAGAAGGCTAAATCATCGAAACATTGCAAGAGTAAACTCTAGAAACATTGCAGTCCCTGGGTACCTACTATCATGATTCATACTCAGCCGAGGCATCTTAGTGAAGTCAGAACCTGCTAATCCACTATTGATATTATGGTAGCTGCGGGAGGTATTAACCTCTATGTGTAACCTTTGACGAGACTAGAATATTCCGGGAAGCAAGAGAAACCCTAAACAGATGTGTAGAAACCCTAGAATACATGTCGGCTCAGTAAAATATTTAATATTTAAGTATTAACCTCTAAAAGAAGAAGTCGGCCTGGACAAGTGACAAAGAGCACTATAAATAAGTGGGCGTTAGAGCTCATTTGTCATTCACACTCTCACAACTGCATAAAGACTAGTGGTGTGCAAGTTTGGAAAGGGAGTCCAGTTGCAGCTACTGCAATTGAGATTTTGGATTTTGGTTATGGTTGGACTTTCTACTTGGTTATGGTTTGGACTCTTTGCTTGGTACGCTAACCTTGGAGAGAGATACGCTATCTTGGTTGGATATTGGTCTTAAGGTTTGCTTCCGGAATTATTCTGTCTGTCAAGGTTAAAGGTGCTCTGGGGTGGCTTCATGCCTATGGTTGGGTGACAATATTGCTATATTGTCTATGGAAAAACGAGCACATCTCTTTAATTCTAATAGGTTATGGGCCCACACTATCTTCAGACAGTCTAACCACTGGAAGAAAGATTGGGAAGTTATTTGTTAAGCTCGTTATGGCACCAGTTACAATTGCAACTAGGTTTTCTGATTTTGCAACTGCAACAAACCCTAACCCTTGTGTTCAGGCACTTTTGGAGAAGCATTTGACCTAATTCCTTGAGATCCTAGTGCGCCCTACCCTAACGCACCTCATGGTACCCTCAACTAGCAAAAACGTTAGGTTTGAATTTTTGGTCAAAGTCAAAGTCAAAGTCAAAGTCAAAGTCAAAGTCAAAGGTTGACTTCTGGTCAAATTAATTTTGTGATCAAAGTTGAAATTTTAGAGTTGCTACCTTATTCTAATCATTGAATCTAATCTCTTCTTATCAAGATGATATCTAGTTTCAGATTGGAAGACAAGTTGGACGATGCTACAAGACTCCGCACTTGTATATGCTATCCAAGTTATATCATCTAGAAAAACATGAGTGTGTTTGCAGGGAAAGTACTAGAGACCTTGTCCAATCTATAATCTTGGATTCAGTGCAATCATAAGAACAAGCACACCCTCCATAGCAGTTGAGGCTTCAGGTTCTAGGTTTGATTAAATTGTTAAGTTTCAAATTTGTATATATCAAGGGTAATAGTTACTACATTAGAAATTGTGAAAGAAGTCTTTGAGAGGTTCTATTATTGCTAGATGCAATGAATACTTGACTGCATATGAATACCATTGATATAGATGCTTATTGTACTTGTTTGCAAGATGAACTAACATTTCCTCTAGAGATATATTTCTTGTTTTCTCTTGTTGTTCTTGTTCCGAGCAGGTATCCTTGTGAAATATGTTTGATGAACAATCCTTGCGGAAGCTGTCATAGAAGAAGTTTATAAGGATGACACAACTGCCAGATGGGCAACAATCATAACAGATATAAACAAACTTAAAGAGACTCAGAGGAGTCAGACTCGAAGGAAGTCATGAATCAAAAGGAAACCAAAATAGGTTTGTGACATTTTGCAGAAAGAAAAGAGAGATGCAACAAACARAAGCATGGACTCTCTCAGATGGAAGGAGCTGATCACAAAATTCCAAAAGAAGAGCATGCATATTGCTCATTCAGGCATGAAGCTGGGATTAGGAGGGAGCTAATCCCCAACAATATAATACATTGAATAAGAATCCATAAAGACTATGAAGTATCTATCCATGTTCTTTATTGGAAGTAGCATCCATAATAAGCAACACATGTTCAGTTTGACTCTAGAAGAAGATTTTCTTCGAAAAGAAGCCTTGAGAATTCTTGGTTGTCCATCTAGATCTCTATGACGAAAGGAAGAAGTTGGAATCTTTAGGAAGGAAGGGCATGGAATTTATAGAAGACTCCATGGACCCCAAAGTTAAAAAGGGAGTTGTGATGAAGAACAATGTATGTGAAAAATTGTGAAAAAGACTTATGAATGGAAGCATTGATACAAGGCGAGATTCAAAACTAGAGGGTTCTCCCAGAAGGAGGGGGAAGACTATGATGACAAATTGTTCCAGTAAATTAGATATACCTTTATCTGAGCAATTATATCCTTTGTAGTATCCATGGATTGGAGTTTACATCACTTGGATGTAAAATATTGTTCATCCCAATAGAACAATTAAGGAAGAAGCTTATGTAGAGCAATCTCAAGGTTTTGATGTATAGCAGAAATAGACCCATGTATGCAGATGGAAGAAGACCTTGTATGGATTCGAGTAACTTGATGTAGAACATCTCATGTACAACAAAAGCGTGGCGAAAACTTCCTAAGACAGAGAAAGTGTATCAAAATGGTTCCTCAATTGTCTGGGATGATAGATTGCAAATCTAGGGCAAATTCCCATGATGACAGATCTGAATTTGTTGAGAGTTTGATCCAGTAGACCCATCCTTGTATCGACAATTGAATGGTTCGTTAATGTCTTTGGAGAATACTCAGCCGTATATTTTCTTTGCTGTGAAAATAGTTCTAGGTGGAACCTAGCCATGAGAATTGAATAATTGCAAATTATGCCTTGAAGTGTCTTCGTGGGACGTTTGAGTTATGATATACAACTGCATGGATTTATCGATTCAGATTGGGCAGGGAGTGGAGATAACAAAAGAAGTGCTTCTTGGATATGTTTCAGTTTGAGCTTTGCCATGATATCATGGGCTAGCAGGAAACAAAAGTTTGTTGCACTAAACACTGCAGAAGCAGAGTATATTGCAGCTTGTGATACTTGTACGGAAGCAGTGTGGCTCCGTAAGTTGGTTTATGGACTGTCTGATCAGGTGCTGGATTCGACCATGATATATAGTGATGATCAGAGCTGTGTGAAGCTTTCAGAGAACCCGATGTTCCATGACAGTTCGAAGCACATTGAGATCAAGCATTATTTTTCTCCGTGATAAAGTCTAGAGGGGAGAAGTGGTTCTCCAGTATATCTCCACAGATGAGCTGATAGCAGATATTTTGCTAAAGCCTCTATCCAAGATGAAAAGTTTTCGTACTTAAGGGACAAGTTGGGGCTCGTGGAGACGACTTCCTTATTGGAAAAGGAAGTGATTAATCCTAGGTTTGGAGGGAGCACTTATATGTTATTGATTTATGGACAGTCATTTCCCAGTTTAGAAAATGGTCTAGATTGGGCAGTTCCTTTCCAGTCCAAAAAGTGGTTCAAGATTTCTGATGGACAATGATTTTTCCAGTTCGGAAAATGGTCCGATAGATTGTCTATGTACCATAGACAACGATTCCCCTTGTGGCCAATGTGGGGGAGTGGTCCAGGACAATCATTCTTCTTGGCAGTCACTTTGAGTAGTGGTCAAGTAGAATAGTCCGACTCATCGGGCAATCATTCTTTCGAAGTTCATAGTTGTGAGCAGTTTCGAAGAATCGTTTGTTTTGGAGGTTGGTGCAGGACAACCATTTCCTTAGGAAATGGTCCGGATAGTCATTCCCTAGGGCAGACTCATTCTCTCTAGGTTGCACTATGATTAGTGTCAGAGGAATGGCCCAGTTAGCTGAATGGTCCAGGTTCAGAAATCAGGGATAGTTATTCTTCTATGCTTGGGAAGAATAGTCCAGATAGCCCATGGTTGATGTTTTATTTTCTGAGGGAAGATGCTCTTCCAGATCTCACATATGTGAGTGGAGGAATGGCCCAGATGACTCAGTTTGTATCATGATATTGTTTATGTAGGTTGATATCAAATGATATGATTGTTGTAGAGACCGTATGTCTCTGGACAATAGTTGTATGCTACTGTGGTGGATGTGATCCACTAGTAGTGACTGTGTGTCATTGGTTAGTAGTTGTGTGCTACTAGGAGTGGTTGTGTACCACTGGGTAGTAGTTGTGTACTACTATGAATAGACATAGTTGTGTTCTATTGGATGGCATTGTTCTGATTGCCATGGAGACTACCACTAGTGTTGGAGATGATTTCCAGCTAGATGGATAGTTAGTGTGCTGGTGGACAGACATTCTCCTTGTGGAGAATGGTCTAGTTTGACAGATTGTTGACATATCATGGACTGGTATTTTCCTAAGGTACAGGTTGTAGCCCGATTAGGAAAATAGTTTAGGATCGATATTCTCCCGAGGCACAGTTATTTACTCGATCATGTTGGATAGTCTGCCCCCCTAAGGACATGCCGTCTCGATTAGGGTGGTTGATATGGGACCTATATTTTCTAAGGCATATAGGTAGAGATGGATCTCCGTGGTACATATAACCTGATTAGAAAATAGTTCGAGACTGACATTCTTGTAGGAATGGTCTCTGTAGCCCATGACATGGATTTCAACATCTGTTGGGACAGTCATTCTTCTAGGACGTATGTCCGGATTAGAAGAATGGTCCTTGTATCACTCTGTGTAGTGAGTGACTTATTCAACATCATGCATGATTACTCAGGTGGAGTATGGCTTCAAGAGATGATGCAGTTGATACTATCAGATGATATTGATAGTGGTGATGTTGCTCGTGAGTGGATCTACGTAATCATGAGATAGCCTGTGTGGCTATGATGATGCTACCAGTTGATTGGTCTGTTTGTGCTCAAGACCATTGCCTTTAATACCTCCCTAGCTAGGAGGGAGTGTTGATATTATGGTAGCTGCGGGATGTATTAACCTCTACGTGTAACCTTTGACGAGACTAGAATATTCCGGGAAGCAAGAGAAACCCTAAACAGATGTGTAGAAACCCTAGAAGATACGTCAACTCAATAAAAGAATTAATATTTAAGTGTTAACCTCTAAAAGAAGAAGTCAGCCTGGACAAGTGACAAAGAGCACTATAAATAAGAAGGTGCTAGAGCTCATTTGTCATTCACTCTCTCACAACTACATAAAGACTAGTGGTGCACAAGTTTGGAGAGGGACTGCAGTTGCAGCTATTGGAACTGGGATTTTGGCTTTTGGTTATGGTTGGACTTTCTACTTGGTTATGGTTTGGATTCTTTGCTTGGTACGCTAGCCTTGGAGAGAGATACGCTATCTTGGTTGGATATTGGTTTTAAGGTTTGCTTCCGGAATTATTCTGTTTGTCAAGGTTAAAGGTGCTTGGGGGTGGCTTCATGCCTATGGTTGGGTGACAATATTGCTATATTGTCTATGGAAAAACGAACACATCTCTTTAATTCTAACATCAACGACTATACTTGATCCTGGGTATCGTGAGGGAAAAAACTATCTTGCCTTATAGAAAAGATCTCCATAACTCCTCTCACAACATCCCCACAACTACGCGGACCAATCAGTGCCTCGACTCTGTCGATCACCATCCTCATCTGAGGCAATCCATTATTCAGATGAATGCCAGGATCCCACCACCAAATTGGAAGGTCACCACTCCCAATGACTGTTGCTGAACCCTCAGTGAACCAATCCAATAGAATCTGGATCTCCTCCTATGCACCCTACGCATTGATCACCCAATCCAAATGAAGGAACTCTGTCATGGCCATAATCTCACCTGTCTCACTCAACAGACTCAGGTGAACCTCCCATGTCCTGCTTCATATAATGAGGGCATCCAATAATTGTAATAGATGCCTCTGCCAGTGCCTGCAAGATTGGAAAGTCACTAATGCATTGGTCAACCCCAAGGCCGTGACCAAGAAATCATAATGAAGTTTGGAAGCAGACCTGTGACTATCTTGCTCCCTGGCCCTCATCTGATGATATCCTAGATGAAGATCGATCATTGAGGGATATGCTGCTCCTTGAGGTTCACCCATCCACTCACCAATCCTGGGAAACCTCAACTCAATGGTATGCTCGAGGAATCCGTCGGGAGGTCTCCTTGGCAGAAACACCCCACAACTCCACTGTACACTATCGCGTGCCAATGAATAACCCTGCATACTGCTGGTTATCATTGAATCATCCTGTTTCATCCTGTATCCTGTAAGTGCTATTGTATCCATCACTCTACTGGTGTCGCCTGAACCTGTGCTCATGTCTATCATATACTTGTCTACCCAATCTATGGATGCATATACTTCCTTGTGGGTTGGTCGACAAGGAATGTGCTCAACTACCTCCTTCGTAGCTAGTCCTTGAGCCTTTAGTGGGCTCTTCACAAGAAACGACTCATGATCTCCAAAGTGCAAATCAAGAGCATAGTCAAAAGCCTCTGTGTCATACCTCTCCTCAAGCACCTGCAACTTTGAATGCCCCTTGTGTGGGATCTTCACAAAAGGCTCCTCCCTCAAATCATGGGTGCCACTCACGCCCTCATGTGTCATGGTTGCCAAAGATGATAGAGTCTTCGTTGTAAGTGACGAAGAGCGTGCCAAACTCAACTGGTAACAAAGCTCATCAACCTCCTTTTCCTTGTCTTCAACGAACTTGAGAGCAAGGTCCCTAACCACGAACAACTACAAGTAATCTGATTTCGTCTGCTCTAGTGCTTCTTTGATGATGTGCAATTGAGTGTTAGTGACTCCACTTGCAACTCCTTTTTGTCACTCCTCCAACTGGGTTTTCCACATAAGGTCTTCAATAAACTTATGAGCACCATTTTCCCTCGTCAACACTTGTACAATTTGCTCCTCTGTGACCAATAGTCGGTCCTCCAAATCATGCAATGTTATTTCATCAACATGGCGTGGGCTATCACATAAGGGACCAACTGACTCAATAGATGATGCTGTGCAATGATGGGCCTCATGTGGACTATCATTCTCATACAAGATTTTTGATCTGTTCTCATCCATCAATTCAGCCCCTTCGTTGTCATCCTCTACGCATAGCTCCCAACCTTTGTCATATTTTGGTACAATCATGCCTGCATCATCATACATGTCATAAATAGGATAAGGTGTTGAATCCACGTCATAGTTAGGTGCTAGCACACCCTCATCATCATAAATGAGACAAGATGTTGAAGCCTTAACACTTGTGGATGGAGCAACTTCACCATAGTTACTACACACATCTCTATCCTCTACGCTAGTGTCCTTATCCTTATTAGACAACTCTCCATCCCGAAGTGAGGTCTTCGTTTCACCAACTGATAAGTATGGCTTCCACCATTCTGGATACTCTAGTAACGTTGTGAAATTCTTTTGATAGTCTGTTAGACTCTTTTGATAGTCTATTAGACTCTTTTGATAGCCCTAACAAGATCGTAACAATTTGTTATGAGTTCTTGATTTGTCTCCATACTGTAAAATCACAAATTGATTTGTTTCTTGGAATTTTGCTTAATGTGACTCTGTATTTTTTTGGTTTGTTTCCACTTTTGTGTATTAATATCTTGTAGGTGATTAGATGTTGTCCAAACAACAACATATACAACCCTCAGTCCACAACAAGACCTCACCACTGTCAGTCGACTTGACCCCACTGTCATTGGAATGCAACAACCTTTAACTTGGCCCTCCAATCAGAAATGAAAAAATTCCACTAGCTCAAAACTCGGCCCCAACAACAGTAAACATGTAGCCACTAACCAACTTGGCCTTCTAAATGTGATGTCGAAATGCTCCCAAGGCTCTCCAAGCCTCACTCTACCTCCTCAAACCAAGATCGATCTTCCAAGTGGAGATTGAACCCTCCAAGTGCCAAGAATATGGGCTCACGGCCCCCCTCCAATGACTCCACTACTCCTCTAACCTCACGACCCTGCAAAGAGATGGGATTGTCTCCCAAAGAAACACTCAACGAGCCTCCAAAAACTATCGATCCATGCAACAAACCCTCACGGCCTTCCTCCAAGCCCTCCTAGCCTGAACACTGCAAAAAGGTGAAGTCTTTCTCCTCAAGAAGGCTCCACGAACCTCCTAGCCAAGTCGCTACACTTCCAACTGAGATCGAACCACAAAGATGAAGCTCAAGTGAGAATCCCATATGAATCCTCTTCCTTGTCTAGCTAGGGTGGATATTGCACCACCGAAACCAAACCACAATGTAAGAGTTTATCCCAAAACCCTACGAAAACCTTGGCTCACAAGAGCACTCCAAACAAAAGATCAATCCAAACATAATGAAGAAAGTGGAATGCTACCCCTCCTTTTATAATCCTCCAATGACCCTTCCCTCATTGATTCATTCAACATGACTCCTTATTTCACCCATTTACTTTTCAACCTAAAGTTACTTTATAACCCTTTTAACCCCTTTTTAATGCTGGAAAGTGATTAATTGGCTTCTAAGACATTTCCATATGCTAGAAGTCCCTTTCTCATCATCCCAACCTTTAGAGCTTTTCGTCCCAGTTCCAGCGAGCTATTAAACTAAGGTGTCCCCTCAAATAATATGATCCAAATAACACCTTTAGTGCATTTAATTAGATTATGCTCAATAATACCCCCAAATTATTGGAATTGTTTGAATGCCACAGAACCAAGAACAAAATGTGTGGAAGTGATCCCGATGATGAAAGATGGTAAGTGGACTAGGCTAGGCCTCATATAACTCCTCCAAATCCTTCGAGCTTACTGATAACATAACCTCACCCTTTTCTCTAGGATGACACAAGCCTCAAAAGTCAGCTCCAACTGCAGAATAGGGGAACCCAAAAATGGGGACATTACATCATTTGATGGAGGTTGGAGTCTATGGTCTACATTCTGTTGTGTTTGCTGCGAAGACTATTGAGCTTCGTACTTCTCCCGTGCATAATTTGAACTAATGTTGCAAATATCTTTATTCACAATTGATTGATGGTGGTCATAAATTTGTGTTATCATAAAATTTGATAAATTATCGAGGCTTGACAAATGTCGACAAGCTTTAAAAGTACAATGTATGTTCTCTTTTTTCATTTAGAAAAAAAATATAAAGTAACAACAACATCAAATAATCACATTGCCACACAAATATGAGAAAACACACACACATATATGCCAAATGCTACATTGCAGATTCACTATATGTTGTTGTCAAGTCAAGACTCAAACTAAATATCCAATACAAATTTACATCAAATGTATCTCATGATCCATTTAGAATCTACTATCGATTTCATCTGTCTCTTTGCAGGCAAAGGTAATGGGTCTTCCTCAATTAGTGGAAAATCTTGTGCCTAGAGTTGAACGTTTGGTAGTGGGTATAAATATTGAGGTAGGCGCTTAACTCTCCTCCTCTAATGGCTGCCCTAGGACGTTTTGTGTTGGCACTTGCTCCTCCGCATCCTCGACATCTAATCATCCAGGAGACTCCTCATTAATAGGCACCCTGATATCCACTGCTCAATTAGTCATGGGGTCAATGTTATCCAAGCAAATGGCACCCACATCAATTGGTCTCTCCAATCGTTTCACCCACAATCGAAGATTGTAGTAGACAAAGACCATATCATTTAAGCGTTGATATTCCAATGTGTTGTGCTTCTTTGAGTATATTTTTTCAAATAGACTCCAATTGCGATTGCAACTCAAAGTGTCAAATATTTGGTTTGACATCCGAATGGAAAATTTTTGTAACTATGTTGTTTTTCCACCAAACATCTACAACAAATAAGAAAAAGGACCAAAATTAAATTACATCTTCATCCACTACGAAATAGGAAAAATTAAATATATCAAAAAAATCGAAACTTGTTATTAAAATTTAAATTGCTTACTGAACATGGTAGTTTTCCTTGCCTATACTACCATCTCAAATCCAAATAATCCAACAACCCTCCTATACATGTTCAGATGTTTCTGTGTGAGTACAAGTTCATCTATATCATGTACAAACCTATGAATACATGTAAGGAGTCCTTGAACCTTACCATCGAAATTAAAATCACACGAGTAATAGGCACCTTGATATCCATTGCTCAATTAGTCATGGGGTCAATGTTATCCAAGCAAATGGCACCCACATCGATTGGTCTCTCCAATCGTTTCACCCGCAATCGAAGATTGTAGTAGACAAAGACCATATCATTTAAGCGTTGATATTCCAATGTGTTGTGCTTCTTTGAGTATATTTTTTCATATAGACTCCAATTGCGATTGCAACTCAAAGTGTCAAATATTTGGCTTAACATCTGGATGACAAATTTTTGTAACTATGTTGTTTTTCCACCAAACATCTACAACAAATAAGAAAAAGTACCAAAATTAAATTAGATTTTCATCCACTAAGAAATAGAAAAAATTAAATATAACAAAAAAATTGAAACTTGTTATTAAAATTTAAATTGCTTACTTAACATGGTAGTTTTCCTTTCCTATACTACCATCTCAAATCCAAATAATCCAACAACCCTCCTATACATGTTCATATGTTTCTGTGTGAGTACAAGTTCATCTATATCATGTACAAACCTATGAATACATGTAAGGAGTCCTTGAACCTTACCATCGAAATTAAAATCACACGAGTAAGAAAAAACCAATGTTCCAGCAAGACGGGGGGACGGGGGGACGGGGGTGCGGGGGGACGCACAAGGGGGACGTGTGGCGAGTACCCCCAAATTTTAGGGATTTTTGGGAAATGGGGGACGGGGGGACGTCACATATATAATATAAAAAATTTAAAAAATAAAA
>ML776943.1:925397-940841 GCA_009831015.1 Picea engelmannii
ATACTTGATAGAATCCAGTGGAAACATTGTAATCTTGCCAATCTTGAAATCCTGAAAACCGTTAAGTCTGCTGAATTTTGAATGGGACCTAAAATTCTACTTTCTCCATATGAAGTCCAATGAGGTTGGAACCACTCTCAAACGTCCTGAAACAATTAATGGTAATGTTAAAAATTTAAGTAAAAGGATAAAAATGAAAGATAAAGGAAATGCCACTTTTACTTTAAGAATTTAACATTACCATTAGGGAGCGCCCAGGGAGCATATGGGGAAACATCCCCCCTGGAGTCCCCCCGTCTCGGGGACGTGGGGAACGCGTCCCCTGCGTCCCCCACCCTGGGGGACGCGTCCCCGTGGAACATTGGAAAAAACGGGGTCGAGGTTGAGCCCTATTGCATGAATGGGACAATGGATCAATTTGTTCTATGATTCATCAATCAAATGTTAGATCACGATGTGTCTCTAATATCCCTCGTCACCCTTGACATCATAATAAGAACATTTCCTTGGCCCCACCCATGGCCTCACACATGTAACATTGTAAGCTTATTATCTTCGACCAAATGAAGAACCTTTACCAAAGGATCACTAATTTTACATACCTCTACTCCTTCCTAGAAATAATTTTGGTACATTAGTTCATCTATATCATGTACAAACCTATGAATAAATGTAAGGATTCCTTGAACCTTACTATTGAAATTAAAATCACATGAGTAAGAAAAAATGGGGTTGAGGTTGAGCCCTATTGCATGTTAATTAATTCTGATAAAAACAAATATAGAGAAGAAAATATACTAGCAACCACTCAACAATATAATGCCCATAAATTTCTTTATTCAATATTACTGAGAAAACATACAATACATATGCTGATCACATAGAGTACCTTCCTGTGCCTTTGACTCTACGATCACTACTGTACGAGAGTTTTGCTTTTGCACATAATGTGATTTGTTGTAGATGTCCGGTGCCCTAACTCAACCTTCCATTCTTCTCTGTGTGTTTGGTTTGCTGCTACATGCCCTACCTCGACCTGGGTAAGTCACTCTTGTGCAGGGTATTCTCGACCCACTTGGTCTATACTCAGATTGCTCATACTCAACCGTACGGGAGCGTATGAATGTGCTCATCCTGATTTCCCCCGTATGCTCTATCGAGACATACTGATTCGCCTATATACCATAAGTGGGGCCATGTGAATTAAAGAAAAGGTCCTAGCCATTGGATCTTAGATTAGATCAATGGTTGGGATCTATTTATTCATTGAGAACACTTTATTTCTCACTAAATGATTTTAACACTCCCTCTTAGTGAGGAAAGTGTTTTCTATGACCCCCAACTTCTTTCAGAAGTGTTCAAATTTCCTTTTAGGTAGTCCTTTAGTGAGAATGTCTGCAACTTGTTCATCTGTGGATATGTATTGGAGCCTTACTGCTCATTTCAATACCTTGTCTCTGATAAAGTGATACCTGATATCAATATGCTTCGATCTGTCATGGAATACTGGATTTTTGGTGAGTTTAATCCAACTTTGATTATCATAGTATATTACAGTAGGATCCAGCTTTGAGCCAAACAAATCTACAAGAATTTTTCGAAGCCAAAGAACTTCACAACTCTCTTGGCTAATTGCCATGTACTCAACCTCTGTTGAACTAAGGGCTACTGATTTTTGTTTTCTATTGTACCATGAAATCATGCCTGAGCCTAGAACATCATGAACATCATAGAACATCATAGAGATCTGCTTGAGCCCGGAAGTATAGGAGGGTTTTTGGATTATTTGGATCTCATATGAACATGTAATCCTCATGATGTTCATATGTTTTTGTTTTTACCTAGAGGGTTGTTGGATTATTTGTATTATTGTGTGAGTAATCCAACAACCCTCCTATACATGTTCATATGTTTTACCTAGAGCAAATCTTACGTACTTACCTAGAGTACATCCTTTGCAGATCTCATGATGTTCTGTGGAGAAGGGAGGCATTCCAGTCATGATTCTACCTAGGATTTTAAGGCCTCCATGCCTAAGATGAGCCATGCGCCTATGCCATATCTCATAGTCCCTATTGTCACTGCTGCAAGCAAGAGCATAGTGAGAGTCAAATTGTAGCTTGTATAATTTGTCTTTCCTTACTCCAATAACTTGTTCAAAGTCCTTCCTTGTGCCTTTTGGTTTAATGTAGGCCCTTCAATTCGTGAAGGATACTTCATATCCTTTGTCTTCTAAAGATGAGACTGATACTAGGTTCTTCTTTAAACCTGGAACATAGAGAACATCTGAAAGGTAGAGGGGTTTACCTGACTCCCTCTCAAACCTTACTGTTCCCATTCCCTTTAGATGATAGGCATAATCGTCACCCAAAAGAATTTCGAACCTGAGTTCTCTCTCTTTTAAACTGTTAAAATGGTATTTGTGGCCAGTCATGTGGCTCGAGGCTCCACTGTCTATGTACCAAACATCTCTAGTCTGGGTACAAGAAAGACATGCTTGACAAACATCTTCTGTCATTTTTATCTGAAGAGGGTTGTTAGGATTTTCTTGGCCCTGATACCATGTTAACTTCGGTAGTTGGGAGAAATGATTGTTATCCTCCCCACCTGGGTTCAATTCCCATAAGACATGTTGAGCTCATAACAAGTATATTGTTTTAATGGCTTTGAGCCTTGTTGTTGACCGACCTTGTTCTCTGAAGATTCTAGGGTTTACATTAGGTATCATCCTTGAAATGAGGGGAAGTACTTGAGGGTTTTCTCCGGTCTTTGTAATTTGGAAAAATACTTGTCTTAAAGATGATTAAAATTGAAATAATAGCCAAGTAAATTACAGCAGTTCATTTAGCCTTGAGTTTGGATGTTAATTGAAGTGCATCTAAGGCTACAACACATGTAGATGTAGGAAAATACAACCACTTACTAAATCTGAATTTAACATGCACAAAACAGCCACAAAAGATAATTTAGTTACCCTAATTAAATGCATATTTTCAGGACAGCAAGATAGATTTACAAAGAAACCAATCTCCAACTCAAAAAAGGAGATCTATCATGCAATCTAGGGTTTCTAAGGCTGAATTTTCAATTTGAAAGCTACATAATTTTCTAGATCTACTTAGAACAAAAAGGAACGATGAAATATGAATTTTAATTTGATTAGAAGAAGTGACTAGTGCCTAGCTACCAATTTGGGCATATGGGGTGGGCTACGACTCTTCATGGAAGATCTAGGTAGACCAAAAGATGGATAATCAAACTCTAATCAATCCACTAGTAACACATTTGTCTAGAGGTTAATTATGAACACACCAGAATACAAAATAGTAAGAGACAACAATTAAGAGTGTGATGAGTCGTTATAGAATACACCAATGATCACCATATCCCATGACCCACATTCAGAGGAACACCATCATGTGTGAGAGGAAAAGCATAAGATACAATACTCGCTAGTACAATCCCCATCAAACATATATCATCATGAGGGTCAGCTGAGCAAATGCAAGGAACATCTCTGGCAAATATCCATGGATAACCATAGATCTTATTTGTGGAACTATTGATTGTGATAAAAATCACAAGTGAAGAAATCCTCTAGTTACCCCTACATGTCAAGGGATAACAAGGCTAAGATCCGTGGCATGATTATATATGAATTTAATGACATTCTTGGTGGTTTCTATCAGTTATCACCTCCTTGATAAAGTAATTTTTTTCGATATCCTTGAACATCAAATCGATGCAATGGGCAATCCATGAAGATAATTTCAAAATTATTGGGATAACTTTGAGATTATTAGGATAACTTTGAGATTATTAGGATACTGGGATAATTTCTTTGAGATATATCTATTTGGGATAATTTAAAGTGTCCAAACCATAATAAAAGCATTTTTTAATCTAACCATCATATCGAGGAGCAAATTATTAATATTTGAAACTTAAGGAGATCCTAAGTTGATGGGTTCCCACTCCATGAAATGCACTAAGTTTCAAACAATTGCTGAGATAAAACAACTTAAACATACCAACAGTACCGAAGAATGAGGGTGCACCACATCATCAAGAGTTTTGACCTTTAGGCACATGCCTACTCATCAATTAGACCACCATCAAGATACTAGAACACATCATCCCACACTTACTAGCAATCATCATAGCACAGAGTCCAACCCAAGATAACATCATCTATGGGCCAAAACTCAAATGCACCCCTATTCGTTAAAAATCTAGCAATGTGATCTTGCAAGCTTGATCCTTGTGACAAAAAATTGCAAGTGTTGTGATAAAATCACAAGTGCAAGCCTCATGCAACATGAGGGGCAACAAGGTGCACTAGTCTATGTTGATTGGTTTATTAAGGATGCCATTCACGAATGTGGGGAAGCATCCCTCGGGTTTTCGTGCGAGTTTTTCCTTGGCAAAAAAAGGTAACAAAGGATACCTTCCACCTATAGCTTCTCTAATGTCTTACATAACATCAATAACCTTGAGGCCCCCTTTCTTATTAATGCCACATTGCCCAACCCGTCGACAATTTTGTTTCCGTCTCTTTAGATGTGTTTTTAGATCATATACTTGTCGACGTTAACATGTCCGATCCAATCAACTTTGTCCTATAGATACCAAAGCCAAATTCTTGCTTTTGTTCAAGAGGACATCAATAATTATTTTAGAATTGCCTTCTATGTCAATGCTCAAAAACCAATCTTTATAAAAAATTTCATTCTTTCCACCAAGGCTTCGACTTTTGGTCTATTCTTTTGCCAATTCCCCAAGGAATTTATAATATATTACAAGGATTTTCTCCTCTTTATCCCTAAATATTCCTCCTCACCGTGCAAAGCCTAGGTTTCCTTTAGCTGCCTTGAGCAAGTTTCGCTTTCCCAATTTTCTTTGGGAGTTTTAGGATCCAAGTGTAGGGAGGAATTTTTCTATCCTTTGTTTCCTGCCAGTCAACGAGCATATGGAAATGGCTAATGGCTTGTATGTCCCAGTTTTCGAGGATGTGTCTTTCTTGTGCCAAGATCGCTAGGCCAGTTTAGAGTGGGTTCTCATAGATTTCGAGTAGAGACCAACCACTAGATTGATCGATCTGATAGGATCTGCCAACTATGCCATCTACAGGAGGTTGAGACGAAGCAGCACTTCATCTTTTGCTACCCCATCTACTATGAGATTAGGGGGAAGTTCCATTTCCTATTTAGGGGGACTCAGACCCTAACTAGCTTCTTCAAATATTCTGACTAGGGATGCTTGGCCTTATACATTTAGGAGACCCTTAGGCTCCGAGCCCATTTTATTTAGCCTCCTACTAGATTATACTCTACCTAGCAACATATCACTTTCTTCTTCACGATGCTTCTCGCGGGAAGGGGCACTAACAGACAGATCGATATCCGGCACAACTTCGGACTCTAGATCATTGCGGACCCGTGGGGTCTTCCCCTATCCCATGAAATTTAAACGACATGACTAGATCAGATCCCTCCCCAGGAGACGAGCGAGATCCCCCAAGCCTCAACGACGAACTACCTCCCCCAGATAGCAGTGCAATGTATGATCTAGACATCCCACGAGTTCTCCTTCTTGACATCATACTATATTGAGGTTTCTTTATTTGGTCTCGGATGTTAGGAGAGACGAGTTTATTCCATGACAAACCTACCTCATTGCTTTTGGTTCTTCTCATTTCTGGATCCTCTCCTCCTATACATCTCCACCCTAGAGGAGTTCTTTATTTTTTGGGCTTGGAGTCGAGGGCTATTCATGCCTCAACTTGGCTCTCACTCTCTACTCTACCTTACTCTACTTTTCTTTTTGCATCTTGCTTTTTATAGAGACCTTTTGGTACTCCTGCTTTGTAATGACATCATTGTACTCAACACTCCCTTTGACCTACTTTTGTGGTCATCAGTTAGACATTGATAAAATTATCTTATCTTATCTTATGTAGGTTTCTCATGCTGAAGTTGAGATTTTCTTTGATACCCCTTTTAATTGCCACCCATGTTTTTCATCAGCAGTAGGGGTTTCTTTATATGTTTTCCCTTCTTTGGGTTTCCATAACCCCTAAAGAATGGATCTTGGGTTGGTGCACTGTTGTTTTTTGATGGTGGAAGAAAACCGTTTAGGCCTAGGCTATTTCCTCAATGTTTTCTACATAGATTCAACCAAGAAGGGGATTTGTTAAAATGTGAGGCCCTACTTTCCCACACTTCATTTGTCATTGGTTAGTGGTTCGGAATTTGCGTTGAATTTTCCTTTGCTATACAATAAGCATTACATCTTGTATGGCCTTGTATGCCTATTTTTTGCATGTTAGCTTCAACTAGATTCTTTTCTTTTGTAGCCAAGCATAAAACTGCTGAGTTTTTTTAGCCAAACTCTTGGATTCCATATATGTTTCCAAATTGGGTGCTTTGCTGATTGCTGTTCATCTGCTAATGCTTGTAAGTATTCTTCATTTATAGTATATTGTCTTTTGGATTTTAGGTTATAGCAGAGGGTGTCATTTTCAGTTTTCTATCTGATAGATCTAAATTTGGATCTTGATTTATGATCAATGTCTCCTTTTCTGGGTGCTTGATGGGCCAGTATGGGACATCCTTCCATTTGATTTGAGTTGGTATACCTTCTGAATTCATATTGCAATAATCCTTTACCTTAGTCCAATTGATATTGGTCATGAATTCACTGATTCCATTCAGGGATTGATTCCCTGCCATGCATCTTCCCAAAAGTCTGCTTTGCTGCGATTGTTGAGTGATGACAAAGAGTATAAACTCCTTGCTTCTAATTATGTTGTTCCAATTTCTCTAAGTTGTTAGGGTTTGTGGGTATGGGTACAAGTACAACACTTTTTGAAATAGGGGAGGAGGGTATGTCAGATGTACACATGTAATGTTTTATATATATGATTTTAAAAAATACGTAACTGAAATTTATGTAAATCAACAATGATTCATGTTCATTTTCAGATGAGATTCATCATTTAAAGTATTCAACTTCAAAGTCAAACATTTGGCATTTCAATTAACATTCATGATCCTCGTTCAACATTGAATAATGATTAGAAAAACGATGAATCTGATCATTCTCATTAATAGCCTAATAGTCTTTAAACCAAATACATTAAAAGATTGCCGAATTGCATTTCCAAAAATGAAACAGGAAAAACAACATAGGGTTACAATGGTAGTTTTTTACACTAAATGCAGCTGAAGACTTCACCTCTTCAATCTCTATCACTGTCCATTAATTTTACACAAGAAAAACGACACTAAAAACCCTAACCTCTTCCTTCATTGCTGGGTTGTTTCTCTCTTCATGTTGAAAATGAAAATGTGAAAAAGAAGCGTGTTGTGTTTTATGAGTTCATGAAAAGGCATATCAAGTGTTGGTTTAGGGGTTTGGAGGTGGCTCGACCATTTTCTTCTAATTTTAGGGTTTCTTTTGTTAAAAATAAACTTTTTTCATGCTTAGACCATGGTTAGTGTACTCGATTTTGGAGTATGTGTACCAAAATCAGGGTACATCTCCATTGTTGGGCAGGAAGTACCTTGTTGTACCCGTTTGGGATGGATACATGGGGGTACATTCTTGACCCCTAACCAGGTATGTGTACTTGTACCAGTGCCTAGTTCGTGTATCCAATTGCTATTAGGAAATACTTAATCTATTTGGCAGAACTTGTTTTTCCATACACCTTTTTGAGGATTCTACTCTATAAAATTTCTTAATTTGTAAGGAACCTCTAGTTTTTGCACATAGGGCTTTGTTTACTACATTCAATGGTCCTGTAACCAAATGGAACTACTACTACAACAAAATTAGAAAATGAATAACAGTAACAAAAAATAATCAAAGAAACAGTGGAGCAATTGCAAACCCAGGGGTGGATTGCACTTGGAAATCCAAGTAATGGAGGAAGATCTCTACAATAAACATTACTAACTGGTTGATTGTATTGATAAACTGATATGAGATACATATGAGGGGGGAACCCCTATTTATATCAATAGAGTGGCAAATACCCTATTTATATCAATAGAGTGGTAGATCTGGGCAGAGGGTTTCTTCAGGGCCAGAGTTGCTAGGTCTGCTGTAATTTGTATTTTTCCTCAGTGGGCCATTTCCCTTGTATGGGAGCCCTTGTAAGCGTGGAGTCATTATTAATGAAAAACTGATTTGAAGGGCAAAATCCCTGTTTGCATGTGTGAAGTTTGGTTTCCAGATTGCTTTCTCTGTTTTATTTATTTCAGTCACTGCATTTTATTCTATGTTCAGAAATATTATTTTTCTGCAAGTTTTCTTGAGAGCATAAGGACATAAAGTGTCTAGGTGCTGGAATAAATATTTTAACATGGTATCAATGCTTTCACTTTGAGAGGGAGACCAATTTTAGGTTATACAACAGGTTATAACAGCAGATCTATTAGATCTGATTTGGAGCAGTGGGTGTTTAAAGGACTGTTATCCCCCACTTTTAGGGATAACTAGGAGATCATGTCTCGAGGTCCATAGGTCCTAGGCATGGAGTACCGAGAGCTAGATCGATTTGAGCATGGCTCTGGAGGGCCCATCTTTTCTCCCTTTCAGCGCCTCCACTTTGTTAGCAGCAACAACATCCATCACCTTCATCTTGGTCCTGTATCAGAGATGGTTTTTGCTCCATGAGGTAATGAGTCTGGGTATCATGGTATGTGTCACTATGATCCTCAAAACCTTTGAATCTGTGCATTTAATTCCTTTTGTTTCTAACAAATGCTTGGATCTTATACTTATCCACTTGACCATGTCTGGGGGGAATAACAGGATGCCCTAGTAAGCTTGTGCCCATAGGTTTTGAGTTGCCACTGGGGGGATTTCTGAAAAGTCATCGTCCGCTCTCGCCATATTACTACTTTTTCATCTTGCTTCCCGCTTATCCATCCCATTACATTTGTCTGGACATTGGGTTGGCCAATCATTTAAGGGTTGCACCTTGCCTTGTGGGAAGAAGGGGCTAAAGGCCCAGAAGGTAAAAGCAAGCTGATAAAAGCCAAAAAATAAAACCTCGAGATGCTTCGCCCAGGGATCCCCGAGAAAGTAATAAAGAGCTTCTTAGCAAGAAACAAGAGGGACCCATAAAAATAATAAAACAAGACCTAGTTAGAGGATGGGGGGTCTCATCACGAGCCAACCTCTTAGGTCCATGGGTACCTAGTAGTATCACACTACTAGCAGCTGGTTACCACGCCAGGGTAGTGGCTCTTGGTTGCATGGCCAAGAGAAAGGGGGTCTCATCACGAGCCAATCTTCTCATTTCTGTGAAAGTACTTGTGGGTAACACTGCCACCACTGGTCACCATGCCAGGGCAGTGTCCCTTGATTAGCTTCTTGAAGAAAAAACAATAAAGAATGAAGAATAAAAGGCATGAATGGACTTGGAAACATTTGCATGCAGGACAGGTGTAGCTCGCCTTCTACAAAGGCACCCACAAGTAAGCCCTGCATTTCCCTGCTTTCATTGCACCCCTTGTCAGGACATCCCTTATCCACCTCACCCATTTACATGACTTGGATTTAATCTCTTCCAAAAACATCCCTTTTCCAGTGGACACTAGCCCAATAGGACGCCGTGTTGCCTCCTCCAAACTTGTATTGCAGATTTGTATAATGTCTTTGAGCACTTGACTGGGGTAAAAGGGGTTTTATGCACATGTTTAATAATATTGATGATTAGATGTGATTGACATTGCTATGATCCTTGTGACTTATGAGCCCATGGAGGGCGTATCTGTTGATGTGCAGGATCATACCCGATGGATAGGTACCACATTGGACAAGTACACATGGGGAGATGATTAGTTCGGACCTTCATGGGGTTGAAGAGCCCACCAGATGGATGCTGAGACCCCAACAAGGGGCAAAGACAGGACAGAGGGGTTTGCACCGGAGAAGAGGACATTCCACAGAGGCACCTTGGCAGAGCCTTACCTAGGGGGGTTGTGCCCTCTTCATTGGAACGTTGGCCTTGGAAGGCCCATGACGTCACCCAAGAGGCTCATGACGTCATCCAACTTACGTTTTGGGAGACAGTCATGGCAGTTTGGCACGTGTGGCAGGTTGGAGAAGCCCATGGAGGGCTAACGTTTTGCTCCAGGAGGCTACATTTTCCCTAGAAAGGGATAACGTTAGCCTAGAAGGGGCATGCCGTCTTATTTTTGCTTGATTAGGGTTTAATTTATGACAATTTAATGTAAAACAATATTATTGTGTATTTTGGCATTGTCGGCCTTTTGATGACCTAAAATTTAATTAAGGTCATTGGTATGGTATATATTGAGGGTTTTCACTCTCATTTTTTCATCATCTTTCACTCACACATTAGTGAGGTCTAAAATTTGCGCCCTCTTCTAGGGTTTTGGCTGAAATTTTGAGCCGCACTTGTTGAAGGAAGACTTTTCTTGGCATTTTTGGCATTTCTCTTGGTGGAAGGTTTACAACTAGGGTTTTTTCTACATGGTTTCTTGGTTTATATAAGTGAATTTCTGCAACACTTCTTAATTGAATGGTTATAGTATTGTTTACTTGCATTTGTTATTATAATTTGTTGAGTTAAACCCTAGGTGACAAGCACATGTTAAGGTCCTTGTCTCATGTCCCTACTAAGATTAAGAGCCATTTGATTTGCTGAAGTAAGATAGAGCCTTGCCATAGCAACAATATATCCATACTCTTCTAGCTTGTCGTTTTTTTCCTTTATTGAGCTAAGAAGGAGGAAAACACATCAAGGCCTAGGGTTTCTACACCTTGATGAGCCGTTTTCCCCTACTTTTTGTTTGATGAAGCCTTGCCTTAGCAACACTTCGTCCTCTAACTCTCTTGTCTTTAGCCCTATAAACTGTCACTCAAGCTAGCCGATTTCATCTTGCCAATAAGCTAAAGAAGGAGGAGAAAGCACTAAGGCCTAGGGTTTCTACACCTTAGTGAGCCTTTCTCCCCTAGGGTTTCATTGTTGAGGCCTTGCCTTAGCAACACCTCAACATTTAACCCTCTTGTCTTTGGTCTTTTCATTATCATTTAGCCCTTCAACATTTGCAGCTATCTTTGACTCCATTTGCCCTAGTAAGGCACTGATTTGAGACTTCCTGTGTTGAGCACCTTGATCACACACACATCTAAGCTTTGAACAACCTTTAACTCTTACTAACCCTAGCTTAGACTAATATTTACTAACTCTATTGCTGGTATAATCCACTAGTGTTATACTTATACATTGCAACATTTATTTGTCTTTAAAGCAATTGAATGATTGACTAAAGCGTTGCTTCTAGCATTAATATTTTTGCATTGATTGCCATTGATAATTGTGAAGTGCCTTTAGCCTTTATGGTGAAGTGATATATCATAATCATTGCTAGTTTACATCATTGATTTACTTCATCTATATCTTTATCAATTGCTTTATATCAGAAGTCCATGATCATATGAAGTACTAACCAAGCAAGTAACCTTGCGCATGTATAGTTTTCTTGTTGCTTTGTCTCGGGTAGGTACACCTTTTTGGTTATTACTTATCTTTATTGGCTGATTAGCCGGGACTATCTGATCTGTGGTGACTTGTGAGGGGGAAAGTATCACTTAGCCTTTTAGCCTTTGCCTTCTCAAAACCCCAGGTCACTGGGGACGTCTCCCCTGGGCCTTACCTCCCTAAACAGAAAGAGCTATCCCATTGAGGTGACAGTGGTGGGATAGTCTCAGTTACGCCAGTTTGCCCTCCTTTCATCCATCTTTTACCTGAACTACAAACTGTGCGATAACAAGGACCAAACCTTAGCCTTTTAGCCTTTGCCTTCTCAAAACCCCAGGTCACCGGGGACGTCTCCCTTGGGCCTTACCTCCCTAAATAGAAAGAGCTATCCCGTTGAGGTGACAGTGGTGGGATAGTCTCAATTACGCCAGTTTGCCCTCCTTTCATCCATCTTTTACCTGAACTACAAAGTATCACTTAGCCTTTTATCCTTTGCCTTCTCAAAACCCCAGGTCACCGGGGACGTCTCCCCTGGGCCTTACCTCCCTAAACAGAAAGAGCTATCCCATTGAGGTGATAGTGGTGGGATAGTCTCAGTTACGCCAGTTTGCCCTCCTTTCATCCATCTTTTACCTGAACTACAAACTGTGCGATAACAAGGACCAAACACAGATCCACAACAGTTTGCAGCATATCTGTCAGATCTACAAGGACATCTCTGTAGATCTATAAACCAACAAATTTGAAACCCCAGTATTAAGGGTTTCTTGGGTGCTTGAAGGACTAAGCACAAATTCTTCAGTTCACTGTGCCTGAAGGACAAGGCACATTTTGTCGACAGTTCAGATTTGGAAGATGGCAACAACCAGTCTCAGGTTAGAAGACAGGTTGGATGGAGCATCAAGCTTCCTGTCATGGAATGATGACTTGCTAGGAAAACCTGGATCTTCTTTATTAAGACCAAGGATGAGGTCTTTAATTGATTTCGGGAGTTCAAGGCCCAGGTAGAGAACCAGATAGGGAAGAGGATCAAGGTCTTGAGGTCGAATAATGGGGGAAAGTACACCTCCAATGACTTCAAGGATTTTTGCAAGGAGACATGGATCAAGAGGGAGTTGAGAATCTTGTACAATCCTCAACAAAATGGGGTTGCAGAGAGAAATAACCGGTCCATTGGTTCTACCAGGGCTATGAAGGATGCTCAGGAGCATGTTGAGGCTGCTAGGAACAGATTCAAAGAGAGTTTCCAAACTTTGTGGCATCAATTAGTAGCATCATTGATTCCGAGTCTTCAATTGTCTAGGAAGTAGCATACCAACAAGTTTGGTGGGATGCCATGGTGTAGGATGGGGTGTGGGACATTGTGCCAGGTCTGGAGGGACAACCAGTTCCAAGTGGCTCTTTCAGAAGTACCTTCCTCGCTAAGAGGGAGTGTTGACGTTTGTAGCATTAGAGAGGTACTTCTGTGCAGGTCTAAGTGTCTAGACATGTGGAAGTCGTCCAAAGCCTTCAACCTTAGTAATTTACTTAATTAAAATAGTTATTAAATTAAAGTGATTTTTATAATTAAAGTGAGTTTAATTTAATGAAATGCTAAGGTTATTAGCATTAGTGAATTGAATGAGTCTTTGCCATTGATCTCAAGTGAGGTGAGATCTAATCTCAACTGTTAATCACTTTGGAGATAGGGTTATGTTTGATTTGATCTTAACTCAAGATTATAAAAGCAAGGCTAGGTGAAGGAGAAAGACATCCACTTGAGAGCAAGGGGATCATTCCCTTGAAGAGAAAAGACCGACTTTTGCTCAAATGCTTGAGTCACGAAGGATTGTGACTGAAGGGGATCATTCACTTGGGAGCAAAGAAGGACTTTTGCTCAAGTGCTTGAGTCACGAAAGACTGTGAGTCAAGGGGATCAAGGGAAAGAACAAAGGACTTTTGCTCAAGTGTTTGAGTCACAAAGGATTGTGATTCAAGGGGATCTCAGCAAAGGTGAAGGACTTTCATCTAGAGATCAAGTCCAAAGGAGGAAAGTGTAGGTAGTGCAGCAAGGAGAAGAAAACCTAGCAACCAGAAATCAAAGGACAGATTTTTGGGGAGCAAATATGTGGTACCAACACACAAATTTAGTAGATATGGGATACCAAGGGATAGATCTGAGGTACCAACGGACAAATCTAGTAGATCTGAGATACCAATAGGCAGATCTGACAAATCTGAGGTACTAGTGTAGATCTGAGGTATCAATAGGCAAATCTAACAGATTTGAGGTACCAACAAGTAGATCTAGCAGATCTGAGTTGCCGATGGACAAATCTAGTGCAAAGCTGAGGTATCTACAGGAAAATCTAGCAGATTTGAGGTACTAGCAAGCAAATCTAGCATATCCGAGGTACCAGTGTATAGATCTAGTGCAGAGATGAGGTACCAGTGGATAGATCTAGTGCATATCTGAGGTATCAATAGATAGATCTAGCAAATATGAGGTACCAACAGGCAGATCTTGCTTATCTAAGGACCAACAAGCAGATCTACTGCATATCTGAGTGTCCAGCGGGCAGATGATGCAGAGGGTTTCTTCAGGGCCAAAGTTGCCAGGTTTGCTGTAATTTGTATTTTTCCTTGGTGGGCCATTTTCCCAGTAAGGGAGCCCTTGTAAGCTTGGAGATGTTATAGTGCAAGTTGTAGGTTGGGAAAAGCCCTGCCCAACCACAAAGCAAGTGCTACAACTTGGGAGTCCTACACCCAATGTCACGTTGATGTAGGTCTCGCACTTCAAGGGTGACTAGGTCACTCTAGGTAGGCGATCTCGGTGACCCTAGGGGGAATGAGATGGAGATGGATAGAGATGGACGTGGAGCCCCTAAAGGTCAAGTCTAAGAGGAGTAAAATGTGTGGAATGAAGTCTTGGGAAGGTCCAAGGGTTGCCAAGTATGTTGAGTAACCTGTAAATGGTGAAATACCTGCCCGGGACACACGAAAAACCACTTTGCAATGATGTATGTTAGTTGGATCAGTAAGTTAAGCTTGCTGTCCCTAATTTGCAGCAATAGATAACAATATATATCAGCAATAATATGGTACTATAAGCTGCTCAATAAATGCTAGAGATAAAGTAGAAAATATAAGAGAAAGACTAGTTAATGACTAGCTAAACTCAAGATGAAAAACCTATATTCTAGCATAAAAAAGATAAGGCTGTTGTAAACACTTTTCTGCAGCAAATTGTATCAGCCTTATGGCTGTAACATTCAATGTATTACAACAAGAAAATCAATCATTGAAAATCCCTCAAACTTTGCCAAAAAGTGTGCTAGACCAAGAAGAATAAGTGTGCAAACTTTGAGCAAAATCCAATGGTTGATAAGAGAGTTATTCAAGCAAATGAGTTAGGGTATCTGCAGCCCTAATGGCTGAAGATGTAATTTTATAACAGCAACAAGAAGTAGCCCCTTGATGGGGACGCCCTAGTGGTTGTGAGGTGCCCAAGGCACAAGGAATACAATCCACTTTGCAAGAAGTAAAAATGACCAAAAATCACGTTTCCCAATCCAATATTTTATTTTTCCAATGCAATAATAAATGACTAGTGCCCTTAATAATTGGGTTATTGGGGTCATGCAAAGAAAGAGCTAGAGAAGCTAACTCCTTGGGGGTGTATACCCTCTTACTCCCCAAGGCAAGTTTCTCTAGCTAGGGTTTAAGCTAAGAGGGTGTATGCCCTTATACTTCTCTTAGCAAATCCTTGTTTAACCAATAACATGAAGCATAAAATGATGAAGACTATAGTGGGGGTGTATGTCCTTATACTTCCCACCTAGCTCCTAACACAATAACCTTGACTTGAAACAAATGATAGCATGAAAGTAAAGATCATACCAATTCAACGAAAAATGTTAGAATTTTAGGGTAAGATGAAAACA
>ML776943.1:947890-960775 GCA_009831015.1 Picea engelmannii
GCCCTAGACATATCTAGGGTCTTCATCAATATTGGTCCCAGACCACATACCCCAGGAGTGCACTGGGGGCCCTAGATCTTGTCTAGGGTCTTAGCCATCCTCCAGGAGAATGGCTCTCGCTGCTGCATGTAAATTTAACAAAAAATGCCAAGATAATCCACCACAATAGCAAGAGATAAGCCTTCCAAGGCTAGCGCATCACTTCCATCAACCATAACATCAAGAGATAACCATAAACACGAGTCAAGAGAGACAAGTTTGCCAAAGGTAGCAAAAATTTCAGGCCAATACTTCTCACAAGAGGGAGAGTTATGTTCAAATGAGATCTTATGATCTTTTATTTATACAAAATGTCACCAAGGTGACTTGTCCATAAATTAAGGGGTAAACCACAAGACTAGGGATCAACAATCCTAATCTTGCCCCCTTTAATAAAGTAATATTAAACAATTCATTTAAAGTTTCACTTTTGCACAAATAAACCCTAATTTTACATGGACGTCTCCCCTTTAGGGGACATTTTTCCACTTAGAAGAAGTTGCTGGTGTTGGAGAAGCATGGGTAGGCCTCCAAAGGCCACATGTCAAGCATCTAGGCAATCTCCTCATGGTGAAGACCTTCTCCTCAAAACGTCCATGTGTCAATGAGTGGCACCTCACCACCAAGCCCTAACCCCCCTAGGTGATGTCATGCCTATAGGAGTGATGTTTTGCCTCTCCTAGGAAAAACATTTGGCATGTGGGGGCTAGGCTATGTCGTCCAAGTCATATTCAAGGCCTTCCAAGTTTGATCTTTCTCATTCAACATGCGGGCCGTTGGCATCCAACTTGTGGGCTTGTAGCCCCATGGAAGCCCAAGCTAGTCTTGTTCTCCCAAAACTGTCCAGCAACTAGGTCCTGCAAAGACAAATGAGCACGCCCTCCAAGGATCTCAAGTCATAATATCATGATAAGTGAATCCAATCAATAAATGAGCTACTGAAACATGTGCATCAAAGATCACTATATCAAACAATTAAATCCTCAAAGACACTATGCGACTTGTCAAGCTTGAATATGGGAGGGTTGACGAGGTGTCCTATTAGGTAGATCTTGCCCTAGGTCAAGGAGAGTTTCCAAGAGATCCCTCTCTAGGCCATGTAAAGTGGATGAAGTGGTTAGGGTCAAGACTCAATGGGCATAAGGCTCATGACATACAAGGGGTCGTAGTGTCTCATTCATGGGTGCCTTTGTAGAGGGTGTGTGGTACCTTCGTCCGCAATGCACTTTTCTCAAGCCCATTATTGGCCATTCTTTTATTCTTTCATATTGTTAAAAAAATGTTGAAGGTCACTGCATTGGCGTGGTGACCAAATAATGGCAATGTCACCCACAAACACCTAGTGAAAATGAGAAGGCTGGCTTGTGATGAGACCCCCTTTCTCTCAACCATGCAACTAAGAGCCATTACCTTGGTTTGGTGACCAGATGATGGCAATGTCATAGCACTAGACATTCATGGACGGGATAGGTCGGCTCGTGATGAGAACTCCTATCCCTCAACTAACCTTTTAAACATTCTTTATTATATTATGGGTCCCCTTTACTCAAAGATAAGCGTTTCACTGCTTTCTTGGGTGATCCTTGGGCGAAGCATCTGGAAGGTTTATACAAGGCTTTTATCTTTTACCCAACATCAATCCCTCTGGGCCTTCAACCCCTTCTTCCCATAGAATGAGGGACAACCCCTTCTTGGGTCAATACACCCTAAAATCCCAAGAGATAAGGAAATGGAGGGGAAAAATGATGGAAAATGGTAAGTATAGTCGGGAACGGTATGATGGCTCTTTAACGAAGTTCCTAGTAGCAAACCCATCCCCAAGGAAAACCACTTACTAGGGCACAATGTCAACCACCAAGGTGAAGCAGGGCAAAAATCATAATGTCCAAGCATATATCATGAAATCTAGAGCAATCTAAGATACAACATACTCAAATGGCTTAAATATTGAAATGATGCTCACCATAATACTGACTTGTAGCTCATGGAGCAAGGCCCACTGCCTTTCGAAAGCCAGTTGATGTGGTGGATGCCATCTAGAAATCTGTGACCATCTGTGGTGGTGAGAGGGGTTTCCAACTTTGCAAAAGGGTATTGCTGGTCATGTAGTCTCTCGACACTCCGTATCTGCAACCTGAGGGCCTTGAGACATAATCTCCTAAGTTATCCACTAAATGGGGATAACAGGAGACATTCTTAATGAAAAGCTGATTTGAAGGGCAAAATTTCTGTGTGCATGTGTGGAGTTTAGTTTCTAGATTGCTTTTGCTGTTTTATTTTTTCAATCAGTGCATTTTATTCCGTGTTCATAAATATTAATTGTTTGCAAGTTTTCTTGAGAGCATAAGGAAATAAAGTGTCTAAATGCTGGAATAGAGATTTTAACCTGAACAAGGATGGGCATACTTATGAACAATAATAGTGATAGACAAAGCTCAGTCACTCAGTTGAAGAGAGCAAGATTTGAACCCCAAACCACTTATTTCAAAAAGTACTACTTCAAGCAAGTGAACTAAAACACGATGATATATAAAGCTTGAAGGAGAGGCTTTTTCCTTTGCTAGTTGATGGCTACCTAAGATAGTGGGGTATTACAACATGTGCCAACTTGGGTGTGCTACTAATAAAGATTCAAACTCTTGTGCAACTTCCTCTTCAGGCAAGCTCCTCCACTTGATCTTGCATTCTTGAATTTGCCTTATGTGAAGATTTCCCATGGTTGTTTCCAAAATGCCATTGGGCTCCAATATGAGATTACGTTCCTCATTTAGATTTGTAGTTGGGTGACCACCTCTCCACCAAGCTTCTTTTTTAAATAGGAGACATGGAAGACATCACAAAGTCTCCCCTTGTTGGGAATGTCTAGTGTATAGGCAACCTCACCAACTTTTGCTTAACCTTTGAATGGGCCCTAAAATTTGGGCTGAAGCATATTCTTTCCTTTTTGTTGTAGAGTGAATGCTTGTATGGTTGTAGTCAAACAAATATCATATGCACAAATCCAAATTTCTTTTCACACTGGTGTTGATCAACATGTTGCTTCATGTGATTGGTTTCGATGGACAAGTTGTTGAGGATGATAAGGATGTTTTACATTTCCTATAGTGTCAACAACAATAATGACTCTTAACATTTTGAATGACCCAGTGCTTAGATGATGGGGGTTCATAGCCATATAATGCCTTTAGGGGGTCATTTTGGTGGAAGAGTGGTAGGTCTACATAGTATTATACATGTATTGGGCAAGATGCAACTGTCGTATCCATCCCTTATATACATCCAAATATATCGCTGCATGTACTTGTTAATTGCTTCTGTTTGTCTATTGGTTCAAGGGTGATACGTATCGCTGATATTAAAAGTGGCCATTGCTAATTTGAAAAGTTGTTGCCAAAAGTGTTTGACGAACTTGGGATCTCTGTCACTAACGATGCGATGGGGGAGTCCATGGAGCATAGAGACATGCTTAAAGCAAACTCAACAACCCCATAAGCTATAAACTTGGCATTCAAAGGATTGAAATGTGCATATTTGATTAACACTATTGACCATTACAAAGATAACATCCTTACCTTTAGAGAGTGGTAGAACAAGATGAAGTCTATAGATACCTATTTCAACTTCTAGTTGGGGATAACATTAGGTTGGATAATACCAAGGTAACGAATAATTTCCACATTATTGTGTTGGCAGGTGTGACATTCTGCCACAAACTGCTCAATATTAGACTTCATTTTTGGCCAATAAAACTTGGAGACATTCCTATAAGTTTTGTGGCAACTCACATGATCAATATAGGGAGATGCATCCCCATGTTGAAGAGATTCCTTAATAAGAGGACATCTAGGACAAAAGTATACGAGATTTTTAAAGAGGATGACACCCATCTTGATAATCCAAGGTTGGTCCTTGCCATCAATAATATTTTGTTGAATTCAAATTGGAATAGTACCCAATGTGTAGTCTATGAGGAGCTGCAACCTCATGTATCCATGTAGACTGTCTAACTAAGATGGAGTTGGATGCAAGTGGTTCATTTTGCAGAGATAAGGCTTCACCAACAATATTTTTTTTATCCTTCTCATAGATGATCTTGAAGGCATAGGCTTGGAGTTGGGAAATCCATTTCTATGGCTCCTCTATTAAAGTATGTTGTGTGAATAAGTGCTCAAGGATGGTGTGATTAGTTTTATTGAAGAATTTATTACCTACGAGGAATTGATGCCACTTAGCCATTGTATGAAGTATGGTGTTAGGGACCCCACCTCCCTAACCCTATTAGTTTTTGGGGTAGCTCAGACATGTACTTCCGCATTGGCAGTGCCTAGCATGCGGAGGTGTTCGAGCAATGCTCTCTAGATCTTTAACTTTATAATTGCATTTATAAAGTTAACGTGGCTTTTATTTAATGACTAAAGCGACTTTTTATAAAGTTGAGTGACTTAAGTGATTTAAGTCATCTCAACGAGAGATTAAGTCACAACTGTTGATCTTGGGAAGGCAAGATCTAATCTTGATCGTTGAGATCTTAGGGTTAGCGATTTGGTCATTAAGATTTTATAAAAGCAGATCTAAGGAGAGTGAGAGGCATATATTGAGCAAAGAAAAGTTTTTGAGAGCTGAAAGAGAAGAGAGGAAGAGAGATTGCAGCAAGAGAAGGGAGGGAAAAATTCCAAGAGAAGGAAGGAGCACACATCCCAAGGCAAAACAAGTGCACAAAAATTGAGGAAGAGGACTATACAACAAGGAGGACACAACCATATTGTTCTAGGCTGTACGATCTGATTTGCAGCAGGGCTGTACAATGAAAGAGAACACATGTGAGCTAGGCACGGTTTTCAAGATAGACCATAGCATTAATTGTTGGTTGTGGAGGCCGTACAAGATTGTACAGAGGCCGTACTTATCGTACACAGTGTTGGGCATGATTTCCTAGGACGCAACAAGTATCTGTTGGGTTTGGCATGATTTTTGAGGTGCATTAATTGCTGATTTGTATTACTGTATTTTTTAGAAATTTTCTCCGTGAGCATGATAAAATTTCTCTCTAAGTTGACTGGTTTTCCCTTTGGGGTTTTTCCAGGGGCATTGCCCAGAAATATCTGTGTTCAAATGTGCTGTTTATGATTCCATTGTGCATTTTCATTGATTAAATCCAATGTGTTTTCATTCATAAGTTTTTCAGATTTGGAACATTTTATTTTTCGTGCAAATAATGTGTGAAGTAAATTTATTGGAAGTGGAAATTGTTTATGGGTCTAGCAAAAATCAACATGGTATCAGAGATGAGATTCTGAAGAGTGGCATTGAAGACTTTGGCACAAGCAAGGATTGCAAAGGTTTTGCTCGGATAAAGTACTGTTGGTCAGTTGGACAAGGATGGCTACTAGATTGAGGTTTGAGGATAGGCTGGATGGGGCTACGAATTTTTGCCCATGGTAAGAGCGGATTGTGTTATTGTTGGAGGAAAATGAAATCTGGGACATTGTGGAGAAAACCTAGGTTGTTCCCACAGATACAACAATTTTGGCGACCTTCAATAAGAAAAATGTGAAAGCCAAAAGGATGCTCTTGGATGTTGTGAAGGACCATATCATACCTCATGTGTCTGGAAATAAATATGCCTATGGGATGTGGGAGGCTCTGACAAAGATTTATTAGAGTGGAAACCAAAATAGGAAGATGGTTTTGAGGGAGAAACTCAGGAGCACCAAGATGTCCAAGACTGACACAGTGGCATCATATCTCACCAGGATATCATAGGTTCGTGATGAATTAATGACTGTAGGAGAGGAAGTCAAAGATGATGAACTTCTGAGGACAACTCTGAATGGGTTCTTAGAGAAGTGGGCTTCGTTTGTGAAGGGAGTTGTGGCACGAGAACATCTCCTTGATTGGCAGAGTTTGTGGGATGACTTCTCTTAATAGAAGACTCGGGAGGAGGCTCTTCAAAGCAGTCATGCTAAGGGTGATGAAGACGAGGAGAATGCTGCTCTTCATGCGAAGAAGGGTAGGGGAGATGGAAAGATGGACATGAACAAAGTGAAACACTTTGTATGTCATAAGACTCGCCACTATGCAAGCCAATGTCCAAACAAGAAGGACAAGAAGGAGACATAGGTAGCAACATTAGCATCAACTGAGATCGATGATTTTGCTGAGAAGTTCAAGAAGTAACTTTCCCTTGTGTCTTGTCTTTCAGGCTGTGGTAGTGCAAAGTTTGGGGACATTGGAGCATGGGTTGTGGACAATGGCTCATCTCACCATATGATGGGAATGAGGTAGATGTTCCTTAGTGTTTCAGAGACAGTATTAGACTGTCATGTGGATTGTGGGACTAGTACCATGCATGCAGTGAAGGGGGTTGGACATGTGAAATTCCAACTAGAGTCAGGAGGATCTCTGGAGATGACAGAGGTGTTGTTTGTTTTGGAGTTCAAGGTAAGCTTGCTTTTAGTATCAACTTTGGAGGATGAGGGATCTGGAGTTATGTTTGAGCATGGACATGTGTTCATATTGTTGGTTTTCATTCATATGAGATATGAGAGATATATTCAATATATTATTACAATGATGAGTGTTCCATAAATAGGGAACATAAGGTGACCATCCATTAAAGGATGCGTCCCTTGAATAATCAATAACTATTTATTATTATCATTTACTTATTATATAATATATTTAATAATCAATCATAATCATATTATTAATTATTATCTTTAGAGAATGTCTTCTCGATGTTGTCCAAACATCAACACTCCCTCTCAATGAGGGAGACATTCTGCAACATGCCACTATTGTCTTTGAAGTATACAAACTTCACCCTAGACTCATGACACTTGTCTGTAAGTCTTGGGAGACATCTCTCTCCCACCTGAACCGAGGAGAAAGTTCTTCTCCGACTTTCCCTCTGAGCCAATTAACTCTCTCTAAGATTAGGCTCATTTAGGGTCCGCATGTAATATCATATAGAATCTTGTGTCTTTATCAGTCCTTGTCAAGTCACCATGACTAGGACAAATAACACACCAGGATCTTTCACCACAGGCACACACCTATGAGTGAATGTTGGCTTGATGCTAACTGACACGTGGAAATCACTTCAAGCACCTCGAGTCCATTTTATTCCTTGTCATGATCAAGGAAGGACTACGTCTAGGCCCATTTACCACAAGTGCACCTTTGTGATAAATGTATCCTATCTCCCTTGGTCTGCAACCCAATCTAGGAGAAGTTTTGCCCGATGCTGAAACATCAACACTCCCTCTTAGCTAGGGAGGTATCTTTCCATAGTAGTACACAACTACTGTCCAGAGACACGCAGTCTCCGCCAGTGTTACAAGATCACCATAGTAGAAAAAGATTTGTCACACATGGCACTACCATGTGGACTTCTAGAGTCTACTCCCTCTAGGAACACTTAGGGTCAACTCCCCATAGTGTGAGACATCAAGGGTCAACTCCCTTGACATGTCCTCATGTTCTCTGAACATGGGACGATGGGCTATAAGCCCAAATGCACTTATACCTTCTCGAATAAGTGTTCCACTTATGCCTTCTTAGATAAGTGTCCTCACATATCAACTCAACTCAATTCACAGAGTACGATCTAGAGAAAGTTTGTCACACATGGCATTCCATGTGGACTTCTAGAGGCTACACCCTCTAGAAACACTAGGGTCAACTCCCATAGTGTATGACGTCAAGGGTGAACTCCCTTGACATGTCCTCATGTGCTCTCCACATGGGACGTTGGGTTATAAACCCAACTGCACTTATTCCTTCTCGAATAAGTGTTCCACTTATCCCTTCTTGGATAAGTGTCCTCACAGATCAACTCAACTCAATTCACAGAGGAGTACGATCTGGAGAAAGTTTGTCACACATGGCACTCCATGTGGACTTCTAGAGGCTACACCCTCTAGAAACACTAGGGTCAACTCCCATAGTGTATGGTGTCAAGGGTCAACTCCCTTGACATGTCCTCATGTGCTCTCCATATGGGAAGTTGGGTTATAAGCCCAACCACACTTATCCCTTCTCGGATAAGTGCCCCATTTATCCCTTCTCGGATAAGTGTCATCACAGATCAAATGAACACATTCACAGAGGAGTACGATTTGGAGAATGTCTCAGGAAGATGCAAACATGAACACTCCCTCTCAGCGAGGGAGGCATTCTCTGCCACGCCAAGTCTGTCACGGAAGTACTTAAACTTCATCCTGGTTTGGTAAGAACATCAACAACCTGCTCATCTGTAGGAAGGTACTGCACCAATACTTCCATCCTCTGCACCATGTCTCAGATGAAATGGTACTTGATCTCAATGTGGTTCAATTTGTCATGAAACACTGGATTATCAGAGATCTTCACACAACTTTGGTTACCATAATGAATAATTGTGGAATCCAGCACATGTTTGAATAAATCTGCAAGGAGCTTGTGAAGCCACATTGCTTCACGAATTGTCATACTTAATGCAATGTACTCTGCTTCTGTTGTGCTCAAAGGCACAAAAGTTCGTTTCCTGCTACACCAGGAAACCATGGAAGATACCAAAGTGAAGCAACACCTGAAGGTGCTCTTTCTTTCCACTGCGCTCCCTGCCCAAAAGGAGTCAATATATTCCTGCCATATCATATCAATACTGGAAGTATATCTCAGACAATGTCGAACTATGCCTCGCAAGTATCTCAACACATGCTTCGCAACAATCTAGTGTGTCTATCTCAGCTGACTTATAAATTGGCTAAGTGCACTCACTGCATAGCAATTATTTGGTTTGGTGTTAACCAGATATATCAGTTATCCAACCAACTGTTTATACAGACTCGGATCAATTTCGTCATAATCGAAAGAAGACACTTAGTTTCTTCAGATTTGTCATCATTGGTGTAGTCACGGGTTTCAAGTTCAGTATCTCAAACTTCTTGAATATCTCAACTGTGTACTTCCCCTGACTCAGGAAGATCTCATCATTTCTTTGCCACACCTCTAGTCCCAAGAAGTAGTGCATCATACCAAGGTCCTTCATCTCGAACTCAGAGGCCAACGCATACTTGCATTCAATAATAAGGCTCTCTGTACCAATGAGGAATATATCATCAACGTAGAGGACCAAAATGAGGGACTCACCATTAACAACATTGTGTCCATCGATCCTCGCATACCAAGATCAAGGTGGTTGCTTGAGTCCATACAAGGCCTTCTTCAACCTGCACACATGAGACTCCTTCTCATGTATCACGAAACCATATGGCTACTCGATGTATATTTCTTCCTCAATCTCTCCATTGAGAAATGTTGTCTTTACATCCATATGATGTATTTTCCAACCCATGGATGCTGCGAGGGCAATAATTGTCCGGATAGAACTGTATCGAGCAACATGAACAAATGTCTCCTCATAATCTATTCCCTCCACTTGAGAGAATCCTCTAGCAACAAATCTCGTTTTGTGCCTCTCAATGCTCCTGCCAACTGTATGTTTGATCTTGTAGATCCATTTGGAAGTCACTACAGACTTCCTTTGAGGTCTTGGAACAATATCCCACACATCATTCTTCATGATGGACTGATACTCCTCCATCATGATATCTCTCCATACTAGATGGCTAGTTGCCTCCTCATAACATGAAGGCTCAAAATGAATGATGTGGCTCATAGCTACGACATAGCATGGATATCTCTAAGGTCTCTTGCTTACTCGGAAGGTACCATGAGGAGTTGCATGTTCTTTTGCCTCTTGCAGAGTCTGACGAGCCCATGTAGGTCTCTTCCGACCTACTACAATATCTCTGGGAACATCAAATGGAGCTACATGATCAAAATGATCAATTGGATCAATAGGCTCAATGTCTCCCTCTGAACCATTGGAGGGTGAGGGGGAGAAGGCACCATCTCTTCCGGTCTCTCACTATCAATCCACCCAGGTATGTTCTCCACAAATAGAGATGAGGGCATCAACTTTGGTTTACATGGATGAACAAAACAATCCTCCATTCCATGCAATGATCGCTTCAACAAAGAATCCAAAATAGAAGCACAACTTGCATGGATGTAGTAATAAAAAGACTATGACTACCACAGAGAAAATATTCTCATAGATGCAGTAATCACACAAATTATTAAGCTCTCATTAATCACGCCAAACTACAGTGAAGGTCGCTTTGGCATATCACATGCCTTTTCTTTAAAACAATCACATGCTGTCAATGCACAGATTGCCACACATAAGTCTATGCTCCATGCAGGTATCCAAGCTTCCACGGTTCATGCCTCTTTTGATTTTTTTTCCACCTAATGCTCATTGGATTCTCCACGACGAAAAATTACGTGAAATGGTGAACTGCATCCTATGTGCCAACTTATTGTTGGATGCAATTTTACAGTCACTGGAAAATGAGGCACACACAAATCTTCTTTCTGCCATGATCCTCCTCTGTTTGCATAGATGAATCTGCATGCATATGGTCTTCATTCTTACCCACATATAAAATATCAGTGGCGACAATGGCTAGGGAAACACAATTTGCAATTATTTAAGTGCCCCACAACTCCTTGAAAGGATTCTTGTCAACATCTCTACCTTAACCAAGAAGACATCAACCTTGCAAGAAATCATTTTCACATGATGTAGATCGCCACACATGGGATGTGCGAATAACGCAAACAATGATTTTCTCTATTTGCAATGAGGATCTTCTGGAAGCTACATTTCTACATTTGCAATGAGGATCTTCTAAAGTCGCTTCCACAAAAAAAGCTGTAGTTTTGCGCCTTTGGCATCTTTGTCTAACCCTTTGAGTGGCTAGATCAGTCCACTCGAATGGCAGGACTTGGGTTATTTCCACTCAAAGTGGCCACAATAGTTAGGGCCCAAACTGAGCAAAAAAGACTTGGATAAACTTATTGTCTCCATTTTTCTTTCATAGATTTGCACAATTCGCTAGAAACCTGCAAGTCCTACAAATCTACTGCTCTATCGATTGGCTGATGCGTGAGCCATAGACAACGGTTTGGTGCATTGTTGCATGTTGCAGGACTGGTGGTGCAAATATAGTAGTGTGATTCTTCTTTGATGCTTTTGTCACGGTATAGGCCTGGGTTCGATTAAAAAAAAAGGAAATTATCTTTGGCCTAAGACAACTGCCCAATCACGACAGTGTCGACTTTTCACACAACAACAACAGTTTCAATGTTTAGAGACCCGTAGAGAATGTGTTAACTCTGGCCCGAAATAGCTACTCATTGAGCGATCACTGTTTGGGTGCCTTCATACATCAAAAGCATCATATAAGTTGATTGATCGGGCCAAAGGTTGATTGTTTGAAACGTGGTGCCGCAGAACTTAGTGGCTTCGGGCCTCACGTTTTTCCATAACGACCTTTTTGTTCAATGATAGTTTACATGTAAATGTTGTTGTAGTCTCATGCACATGCCGTCACCTTTGTCAATAATTCCCACGTAATAATTGAATCAAAGGTCAAATGCGTGGGCGCTAGCTAGATTTCCACGACTTTCTAGTCAACACAGGTCAAAAAGAAAATTTAGATCTGAGACTATGTCGCTATCTCTCTCGTTTTCCTAGGCTCTCCCGTGAGGGAGTAAAGCCTAGTCCAGCTTTGATACCATGTTGGTTTTCATTCATATGAGATATGAGAGATATATTCAATATATTATTACAATGATGAGTGTTCCATATATAGGGAACATAAGGTGACCATCCATTAAAGGATGCATCCCTTGAATAATCAATAACTATTTATTATTATCATTTACTTATTATATAATATATTTAATAATCAATAATAATTATGTTATTAATTATTATCTTTAGAGAATGTCTTCCCGATGTTGTCCAAACATCAACACATATATCCAGAGGGAGCTACCCTAGACGCAACAACAGTGCTTGGTGTCAGATAGGGGAGGTTATATAGGTTGCTGGGACAACCTGTGTGTAAGTTCAAGGGGATCTTGGATTTAGGATTTGTGTTAGTGACAGGTGGTTGTGAGGCTACTTCCAGTACTGTCAGGAGTCTCAACTAGTATGAGATGACATAGTTGGATGCTCATGAGTGTGAGGAGACTCCTAAGGGCATGGAGAGGAGGAACATGTTTTCAACACATGATCCAATGTAGGTGGCATGGAAGCTTTTTGGTTCAGAGGGAGCAACTACAATAGCAGATGGAGTGATGGGGTTGGAGACAGATCCAGGTGGAGGTTCCAGAAGTACCTTCCTTGTTAAGAGGGAGTGTTAGTTTTTGGGGTAGCTCGGACAGGTACTTCAACATTGGCAGTGCCTAGCATGCAGAAGTTTCCGAGCAATGCTCTCAAGATATTTAACTTTATAATTGCATTTATAAAGTTTTGTGACTTTTATTTAATGACTAAAGTGACTTTTTTTATAAAGTTGAGTGACTTAAGTGATTTAAGTCATCTCAACGAGAGATAAAGTCACAACCGTCGATCGTGGGAAGGCAAGATCTAATCTTGACCGGTGAGATCTTAGGGTTAGATATTTGGTCATTAAGATATTATAAAAGAAGATTTGAGGAGAGTGAGAGGCATATATTGAGCAAAGAGAAGTTTTTGAGAGTTGAAAGAGAAGAGAGGAAGAGAGATTGCAACAAGAGAAGGGAGGGAGAAATTCCAAGAGAAGGAAGGAGCACGCATCACAAGAAAAAACGAGTGCACATAAATGCAAGATACCAGATATATAAAATATGCAGAACAAAAATGAAATGCTAGAAATGACAGAATAACAGTAAAATATCCAGCATAATCTTCACAATACACAGAAATGATATACGAAATAGCAACAGAAATAGCACTTTGAATCA
>ML776943.1:968338-1011960 GCA_009831015.1 Picea engelmannii
GATTTAAAGAAATTATTAAAATTGAAGCAAGAAGTATAAAAAGAAATTAGAAGAAACAAAGATACAAAGGAAAACTTTATTTTTAAATTCAAAAATACATTCTGGAAATCAATATATATATCAAGGGAAAAGTTAAGGTTCTAGTGGAATATTAAAAGAATTCCTGAAGCCTTTCAAGTGAAGAGTTAAGGCATATCATGGTTATAAATCAAAATTATATTAATGAGCTATTTAACTTCTAAAAGTAATTCCAATTAATATATATTAAGGAGATACAAAAGGTTCAATTATTTATTAAGTGAAAGGAACAGTTATAAAAAGGTGTTTCAAAGGTGTTTTAAAAAAAAAATGCAACACATTAGTTTGAGAATTCGAAGGTTATATCGTCATGTTTCGTCGAAAGTCGCAACTACAAGCACAAAAGATTTGAGAAGACATCGTATGCCAGAACAAAAGTTCAAAGGGAAGCCTTCCGGTGATTATGCTTTGAGGACAAAGCATTTTTAAGGGNAAGGCAATGTTATGAACATAAAATATACATAAATAGATATTCATAACATAATAATAGTTAATAAATAATAATTATTAATAATGAAAGGTCATGTCTCAAAGGACATGACTATTGGTAAAGGGCACCCCTGCGTGGGTATATAAGCAGGCCCTCATTTCTCAATTGTAATCGATCTCATTATATATTATATCTTATTATTCATTTATTATTTATAGTCCTATATGGATTACTTTATTATATTCCAAATATTTTGGATAATCCTTGTGTGAGCGAACTTTGTTCGTCTCAGTACCTAACATATGGCCAACATTTCTTTGTTGTATGTAGACACAAGCTTCTTTTTGTCTTTCAACTTTTGGCATTCAAAGGTAATGGGTCTATCATTTTGTAAAAGTTGTGCACCAAGACCAAGCCCAAAGGAATCACACACATCAATGAAGGGTGGGGTGAAATTCCGGGTAGTAAGCATTTATGTTCAAGCAAGGGCTTATGTTAAGCTCTCAAAAGCTTTTTGTGTCTTAGTGGACCAATGAAAAACATCGGTTAGGGGATGAGCAATAACAAAGAAGTTGCAGACAAATTTACAATAAAATCCTACTAATCCCAAAATCTCTCAAGTCTTCTTGGGGGTTGTAGGCGTTGGCCACTCATGAATGGTTTGGATCTTGCTAGGATCAATTTAAACACCCTTTGAAGAGATAATATGGTCAAGATACTATGGGCAAGTCTTAGTAAATTCTCACTTGGATTTGTTTTCATATAGCTTATGCTAGGCTAAAGTGTGTAATCCATGATCCAAATGCTCTAGATGCTTTGTGAATGCTCTGCTATATATGAGTATATCATCAAAGAAAACTAGAACATTTTTGCAAAGATACTTACCAAACACCTTGTTCATTAAAGATTGAAATGTAGTGGGAGCATTCCATAGGATGAATGGCGTCATTTGAAATTGGAAGTGGCCATATTGAGTCATGAATGTAGTCTCCTCTTGGTCTTGGACTCATATAAATATCTAGTAATAGTTTGAATGAAGGTCAAGCTAAGAAAATAATTTCTCATTTTGTAGCTAATTTGCCAAATCATCTATGCAAGGCATGTGGAACTTGTTCTTGATGGTGGTTTGAATGAGTGCTTTATAATCAATATAGAGGTGATAATGAGCATCGTTTTTCCTTGCCAAGACAACCAAGACAACATAAGGGCTCTTACTAGGAGTTATGATCCCAACTTCCAAATGTTTCTCCACAAGAAACATTTGGAAGTTGGGATCATATTGATAAGGGTGCACCACTGTGGGACCTTTTGCCGGATCCAACTCATTAACATGTAAGTTGTAACATGCCCCTTTCTGGTGGATGTCTCATAGGCATATCTTGGAAGACCATCTTATATTTTTGAAGTAACGTAGAGAGGCCCAAAGCATAAGTTTGCTTAGGAGTTGCCTTGATACAATACAAGCAAGATATGATGTCAAAGTAGCTCTTCTTCAAAATTTTAGACATGTTTTGAGTCCATAAGTTGGATGCTTTTAGGTTCTAGTTCTTTGAGAGTGATTTCTCGGCCATCTTGTTGGAAGGAGAGTAAGTCATTATGGAAATAAGCCATTGAGTATCCAAACAACATCTACTGCCCCAACATCTGTGACATAGAAGTCATCCTTGAGGCTATAGTCTTCCATAGTAAGTTTCACCTTGTGCTTCACATTGTCACACTGAATATGCTTATGGTTGAGGACGTTGATTGGAAAGTGTTTTGATTCAAGATGTATTGGTCCCAAAAATAAAGCTCTTACTATTGTTTTGAGCCCAACTTTATCTCAATACCGTCGTTTTGTGCACTGTTGAAATTTTTCATTAATACTTGATAATATTACTTGAATAATGAAAGTTGAAGATACCTTCAATTACTTTAATCATTGTTCAAGGGTAAATAATTTTGGATATTAGACATGTCTCTTATTGGGGGTCGACTATGACTCACTATTGAGCATCTTCAAGGTCTCTAGTAGTGCCATACGATTTTATTTATTTATTTTTTCTGATGCTTGTAGTCAAGTTCAGATCTACAATCTTTCGTTTGACATGTTTTGAACGAATCATCCCATCCTAATCAAGGATTTCATGGGATCATTTTTTTTAATTGTCATACATCTGGCTTTATACTGCTCTAGTCATCATAGTTTTAATTGAGTGTTATAGTCGGTGGTGATTGTGTCTCAATCGACTAGCAGGTCTTTTGTTTTCCACCTTTTGCTATATTTCTCGAGGCAGGTATATCTGCTGGGCATTGAGTATTTATTTCTTCAAACTCTTCTTAATCCCATTTCAATGGCCTCTTTTTGCATGATAAAGCTTAACTTATGGCTGTTTTAAAATTTCAAAAACTTTCCCTTTAAAATTTTCCATGTCGATCCTCTCTCGTCTTCTCTAAATTATTTGCAGACAAACTTCTAGGCTTTAATGAAAGGCTTCAGGTATCCTACTTTGATACAATGTATGAATTTAGGATGTACAAACACACGAAAGATATAGAGGTGGAGAGAATAAAATAAAGGATCGTTTTCATTGATGGAGTTGCAATGCATAAATGTCTCTAGTCAATCATCTCTTATTACGTTATTAAATAGCACTCAAGGTTGGTTATGGTGGCTTAACCACCTAACCAATTAACACCTCAATGTTACATTGATCACATATTTGACATATAAGGTGACACGAGTATGAATGCTTCTAGGAACACTCTATTGACTGTTGCTACCAACATTGTGAGACTTTGTAGGGACTTAGCCTTGTCGAGTATTTTTGAGACCCTCCCAAAACAAGTAGCTGTGGAATACCCTAGTTTAAGCTCGACGAGATTCAAAACTTGCCCAAATTGGAAGACAAATTTTATTTATGCTTTTTTGTATCCTTATCACTCTTGTCTCTATAGAATAAGGGTTTGGGCTGCACAGTCACCCTTTTCCTTCTTCCTTGTAGATTAGGGAAAAAATTGTTTCGCTATATGTTGATTCCTGGCCACGAATAGGCTGAAATGGGAATTTTTCTTTCTGTTCTACACTTCTAGAGGGTTGTTGGAGATAGAGCATTCCTCACTGCTTTGGTTGGTGTCTTTGGGTGTCGACAATGATTTGGTTTTGTCCCTACTACATTAAGAGTCAGTGGTTGCTACAAGTTAGCTTCTAGATACAGGGAGTCACGTTGGGTTTGAAAGGAAGTAAGTCGCTTTCCACTATGTCGAATGGTGCTGGGAGGAATGTGTGAGAGCTATTTGAGTCAGAGTATGTTTTTGCTTAGGATTTTCTTGTGATGCCTTTTCAAGCATCAAGAGTCTAAATATGGTCATGTTCACATACTTCATGTGTCTTGTATTATGTGTGTATTCTTGAAACTCATAGGACTTTAATTCATTGTTCAAGAGTGGGAAGTTCTCTAATATGGAAAATTTTGATTTGTGTTTTAGTTTTTAGACAAATTTTAAGGGTCAAATTTTATATTATTATATTTGATGAGATGAATTGATGGATAAATTGTTGTTTTATAAATTTTTGTGGATGTAATATTATTTTTTTGCCAAAAATTTAAATATTTTGAAATTTTTTTATTTGTCATGGTTCGGAAGTTCCAAGTTGAGAAGTCCCAAGTTGAATGAATTTTTGCCGAGTTCAAATCTGACAACCTTGGTTGCTGCTTCAACGAATCTAGTGAAGTGCAAATTTGTTTAGATCACTTGATTGGATATCCCAAGGTGGTATATTAATATACTAGGGTTAAGCTCAACCTATAGGTACTTAACTCTTTCTGGATCAGCAATTAGTCAGCTTGGCACAGGAGGTGTCCCATTGTTAGCTAATTTTTTTTGAATTTTTCATAATAGTTGGGCCTGCCTAAAATTTTTGCCATTCTTGTAAGGCAATATTATATGCCACTTTCAAGTTAGTTTTCAAAATGGCTATGCATGGCTTTTATTCATATGATAAACTGATACTTTTAAAATTAGAAAATTCGCTTTCTTGTTAGGTGATAATAAGAGAATAATAATGGAAGAAAACAATCCTTGAGGGTGGATGGAATTCATAAACACTAGAAAGCACTTCTAAAAATCCTGGCACATATATTTGTTGTTGATGCTTGATAAATTCCTTTAATGCCTCAATATGGTATTGGTATGTTTATATTTTCCTCAACTATTGTCTTGCTCTTGTATATCTTGAGAAATTTTTGTTAGTGTTTTTGCTATTTTATTTTGACACTCACTCATGCTTTTTATAATAAACTCAAGACGAAAAGGCAATCCAAAAATAATGCAACTACAAGTAATTGTGATGTTCACGAGGGAGGTCAAGTTGTATCCAATGGAATTGAAGATATCAAAAAGAAAAAGAAAAAATCTGAATATCAACGTCGACAAAGTCTTGCAGGTATGTTCCATTTTTATTGTGCTATCATTTTGATTTGAAGAGGCTAATAAGTGCGCCTTCAGTGGAATAATTATGTAGTTATTTAGTGGATCTTTTTGATTGCCATGCTCTATGTTTATCTTGCATTGTTATATGTGGATGCAAAATTTTTAATTGTTGAGATTTAACTTGATTGATTTTTTTTCTTCCATAGGGGCAGGAACTTTATGGAAAAACGGAGTAAGGCAGAGTACAAGAATAAGATCAAGACCTTTAGAGTATTGGAGAGGCGAAAGGTTCTTATATGGTCGTATACATAGTAGTGAGTGCTAAACCTTGCCCTTTTCAAATGTTTGTGCTGTGATTTATCTAGTAGCTATTATTGCTTATAATGTGTTTAACATCAATTGTTATTTATACATTGATTATAGGGAAAACTTTAAAATGTAAAATGGTTTATGTTAGTTGCACCCAATATATTATGTGAGTGAATCCCATTATATAGTGTTGAGTACTTTTGTTGTGATTTATGAAGTGTTCATTATTCCACAGTAGGATCAATGTTAGCATTAAAATTTGAATGGATGATTTAAAAAAAAAACGTTTAGGCTAAGTTGCACCGAAACTGATATAATGTCATGTAGTTATAATGAATTCTTTATTTCTGGGGAAAGTAATGATTCTGGGAAATTCCTTTTGGGAAGTATTTATGATGGTTGTGAAGCAAGTGTCATATGTTCCTGGGGGTAGGGTATGTACACCTCTGTAGATTTTTGCAGTCAAATCACTGTACGGAGTGGGTCCTTCGTCCCACAAACAAGGGGGTGTCATACACCAATTTGGTGTCTGGCTTAGCTGTGACCTTAAAATTAGATTATTTTTATTATTATTATTATAATATTTTGATTTATGATTTATGAATTTGCAAGTTATTTATGTTGTAAGAATTGCTTTGTGATTTAGTTTGAAATTTGAGAAATTTACGAAATTTTCTACAACTTAAAAAACCTGAGTGATTTACGAAATTTTCTATAACTTAAAAAACCTGAGAGATTTAAGAATTTTTCTATTAAGAAACCTGCCCTTCTCTAAATTGTTGTTGCTATGGAGCACATTATGAACAATCCCTGCATAAAAGATCATGTGATGCGACTACCTATTTGCAAGAAGCAACTGATTTTGGGAACTACCTCAACTAGAACTTCCCGTACACATGGAAGGTAGATAGCAGAGATAGTTGAACATAGATGTAGGATTTTTGGAAAATACAGTTATTAGAGTTTTGTTTCCATGAGCCAGAGGTTTGAATGCACAACTGAAAGAAGTATCTGTTTTTGGTTCCAGTGCGAAAAATAAATATCAGTCACGTAGTAATATCTGTTACAGTTGCCCCTCGCATCTTTATGTTAAATTTAGTATCATTGATTCGAAGGTAGTCCAAGTTCAGTGTATATTATCTTTAAAACTTTCATATTGTGGGTTTTCCAGGTCTGGCAACAGTGATTGGAATCAAATATTCTTCTCCCCTTCCTGTAGGGACTAAAAGGGATGAAGTTCCAAAGCTGAAGGTTCAATCATATGTAGATGAACAATATTCTCACTTGGTGGAACTTGCAGGATTGCACTGACATTATTCTATTCATTTATGTAACATTCGGAAGGCCGATATTCTATTGATTGACAGCTTGTCTATGCTTTATCTGATCCAATGGTATCATACGGTCTGTTAAGATCAGTGCTTCTCATTTAAGTGGATGTTTTTGAATCAATTCTATGCTAGATCAACGCTCTCTTCTGGTACAATGTGTAAAATCTTGAGGATATAAACAATCCAAAGTTGCAGGGATGGTGTTATTATGTAACATTTATGAATTTGAAGCCTAACCAAGGTTCAAGTCTGGCCAAGCCCTCTGGTCGGTATGTAAATACTTGTTGAGAATGGATATCTATCTCAGTGTGCATTCTGTTGATGAGTTGTGTTCAGTGTATATTGATTTAAGAACGTTCTGAATACCAATAATGTCCTCACAGGCACAAGGTTTAGTGAGCACATTGTTTTCAGTGGTGCTATTTGTTGTTTTATCTGTTTTGAAATTTCTTCTTTCATTGCTGAGCGGTATGAAATTCTGCCATCTAATAATATACATGTACGCGCACTTACATGTACTGGCGCCAGTCGAGTTTAAGGTACTCTTTCCAGTGGTGGTAATTGTTTCCATCATTTATTAAAATCGTGTTAATTTTTTTAGAAGTTTAATCTGTCGGATAAATGTTTCCATCATTTATGGGACACAATGGGCTTTGAATTAACTTCTTCCTTATCCTTTGTTGTTACCAAACATTGAAAAGGAGGTGAGGAATTTACTCGATGCTCAAAACATCATTCCCCTTAGATATTTTGAATGGGTAGCTAATTTGGTTCTAGTTAGGAAGAAGAGTGGAGAGATAAGGCTCTCGGTGGACTTTAGAAACCTGAACATCTCACTAAAAACAATTATCCTTTGCCCAAAATGGAGCATATACTTCAGAAGTTAGTGGGAGCAAATAGAATTTCCATGATGGAAGGTTTCTCACGATATAATAAGGTAGTAATGCATTTTGATGATAGGGAAAAAATAGCCTTCACAACCCAATGGGGAACTTTCATGTATGATAAAATGTGCTTTGGTTTGATAAATGTAGGAGCTACATTTCAGCAGGCCATGGATATAGCCTTCATGGGAGAAAATGATAGATTCATTGTCATATATCTGGATGACATGACTGTCTTCTCCAAACTGGATGAGGAGCAGATTGATAATTTAAAGAAAACCATTGTGAAGTGTAAGAAGTTTGGATTGTCTTTGAACCCAAAAAAGTCCTACTTTTGCATGACTAAAGGTAAGCTTTTGGGCCATATAATGTCAAAAGAGGGGGTAAAAATAGACCTAGAGAGGGTAGAATAAATAAGCATATTTTTATACCAAAATATAGAAAATAAATACAAGCTTTCCTGGGTAGAATCAACTTCCTGAGAAGATTTGTCCCTAAATTTGCTGAGATAGTTAGGCATATCACTAACATGTTAAAGAAAAATCATGAAGGAAAATGGACCCCTGAGGCCAGAGAATATTTTCAGATAATCAAATAAGCATGGGGAAAATCACCAGTTTTAGTTAGCTTGAATTATGATAAGGACTTTTTCATGTTTTCTTTTGCTTTTGAACACACTATAGTTGTTGTCTTGCTACAGAAAAATGATGAAAATTAGGAACAACCTTATAGCATTCTTCAACAAAGATTTGAGAGATGAAAAATTAATTAAGATATAGTAAGTTGGAGAAAAAATCATATGCCCTAGTTAAATAATTGAAAGCCTTCAGAGACTATATATTGCACTCCAAAACATTTGCTTATGTACCTAACAGTGCTATTAAAGATATTCTCACACACCCTGACAGTGAGGGAAGAAGAGGCAAATGGATTTCCAAGAGGCAGGAGTATGATTTGGAGATTAAACCCACCAAGCTATTAAAAGGACAAGTGTTGGATAAACTTATGGCTAAATCAAATTATCATGCTGTTGATTTAAATCTTATGACCAAAAACATGGAAACTGGGTAAAGAGAAGATGAAGTACATGAGTCATTTTTTAAGGTAAGCCTCGAGTTCATTGAATCTGATTGGTACAAAGATATAGTTTTCTACCTTCAGAAGATGAGTTGCTCACCCTTATGGGAAAAATCCAAGGATAGGTCCATCAAACTCAAATATGTGAAGTACTGTATTGTGGGAGGAAAATTATTTTAGAAGGAATCAATAGGAATACTGTTGAATTGCCTTACGAAAGAAGAGATTGAGGAGATTATCAATGAATTTCATAAAGGGATATGTGGAGGTCATCATGCTTGGAGATCCACCACATACAAAATACTTGGAGCTAGTTATTATTGGCCCTCATTTTTTTAGATGTAAACTGTATGGTTAGATCCTGTGTAGAGTGTCAGATGTTTACAGGGAAGCAAAAAATGTAACCTCCCACTTAAAAACACATTTCCAAATGTGGGGTATAGATTTCATTGGTGAAATTTACCCAAATTCAAGAGGGAAACACAAATGGATCCCGACAACCACACACTACTTCACCAAGCGGGTGGAGGAAATCCCCACCAAGGCAAAAACTGATTTAGTCATCATCATGTTCCTAGAGGAGAACATTCTATCAAGATTTGGATGCTCCAGGAAGATTATAATCGATAATTTCCAAAATTTCAAATATGCCAAATTACTGAAGTTTTGTCAATGTTACAACATAGAGCATGGACATTCCACTGCATAATATCCACAAGGAATTGGATTGGCTGAGTCATCCAACAAAAATCTCATAAAGATCATTAAGAATGTGTTCTCCCAAAATAAGAAAGATTGGGATTCCCACCTAAAATATGCAGTCTAGGTAGATAGGGTAAGCATCAAAAGGTCTCTTGGTACGTCTCCATTTCAATTGTTATATGGGATGGAAGCTATATTTCCCATACAACTCAACCTTCCTATAATGAAATGGTTGCAAGACAAAGAGACAGAGTCAAATGATATGTAGAGGAGAATAAACAAACTAATTGAAGTAAAATAGGTAAGGGATCAAGTTCAAATTGATATCTCAAGCTAATCAAGCAAGAATGAAAGAGATATTTGAGAAGAGATCTAAGGAGAGAAGCTTTATGACAGGGGATCTAGTCTTAAAGTGGGATGCCATAAGTGAAGCGAAGGGAAATCATGGAAAATTCGACAACCTATGGCTTGGACCTTTCTAGGTCGTTGTAGTTCAAGATAACAACACATATGATCTGGTGCAATTAGATGGCAAGGTGTCTAGATCTCCCATCAATGGGAAGTTCCTCAAACATTTATTGCAGTATTGAATGCTACAAATTTCCTCAACTTATACATAATTAAATCTTTTTCCATTCCTATTATGAATTTTTAATTTTACTTCATTCACCATATTTCAAGCAAGTACGAAATTAGGGTTTCAAAATTTAAGTTGTTGACCAATTTTGTTTCACCTCTTGAATACATTTTTCAGGTGAACAAAGAATAATTTGTTTGGACACAGACTCTGTAACCTAACAAGAGAAGGCACTCAATCCACAATTCTCATCATACCATGAGGTATGTTGTCCCCACTGGATCCGATGTTACTACTGGTTTTGATCCAGCCATTAGCGTGCACCATGATCGAGACCAAGGGGTCAAAATTCAAAAGAAAGATAGCTCACACATCAATGAAGAAGGGCCTATGGTGCCTGCCAATAAATTTATAGTGAAAGAACCTATCCCTAAGGACCCGAGATTCATTTTAAATACTCGGGTGCTTGTCAAGAGCGTGAAAGGTGCCTTTCTCACCGAAAGTAAGTTCAATACCTCACCCAAATGGATCCACATGATATAACCGAGGCATAAAGAGAAAGAGTGGGGGGATGGTGTAGGTCCGATCATTCAGCGGTTGCAAGCGAGCCTGATCAATAGTGGAGGATGCTGGTGCGGAATTGGTCAGACAAGGGTCCTTCTCATGTTACCAACAAAAGGCACCGAGAAGTCTAGAGCGCTGGCATTTTCATCTCCTCCGAAGAGAAGAAGCCTCACCCGAAGCACAACCAAGACAAGAAGATAGGGAAGGGCAAGGATAATACTTAGGTGGGTTCCAAAATCTTCAAAGTTCACCATAACCTTGCTCAAGACAGACTAACCACAGAACATATCTGAACTTATTCATAATTGGAAATAAATACAATCAAGTTGCGATAGCATTTGTAACCAAAGACAACACATTATTCTTATCAGACATAAAGAAGTAAAGTACAGAGACGATTCATAATCATAAACACAGAATGATACAATATATTTCAAAATTTTAGACCCTTCCATATATATTATCAAACGAGCTTCTCAGATACAGTCTCATAGATACAAAACAATACTCTGTTACAAGCTTTTGGCTCCAGACTCATGCCTCAGAGCTCTTATCTACCCTTTTCCCCAAAATGTATACAAGTTACGATCACATAACCTTTAATCTGTTTGTGCTCTCTATACCATCTACCCCTTTATATCAACTATTCCATCTAACCCTTTACAATTGTATGCATCTCATACATATAGGCTGAGTGGGATCTTCTGGATTTAGACTCCGCATGCTTTCTTGTTCTTGTTCTGTTGTAACTTCCTTTGCCTTGCTGGTGTTGCGCTGTCCCTTTTCACAACTGTTTTTTGTTTCTTTGCTTGCTCCACTGTCCAAATTCTTTGTGGCTTGCACAACTCATGTTTGCTCCACATTCCTCCTTGCACAACTTCAAACCAAAAACGAAGGGACCAACAGGCTTCGACCAATATCCTTGACTCGCCCTCGAGTCAAGTCCTTGGCTCTTTCACGGCTTCTAGGAGTGCTTGTTGCTTTCCTTTGTCCTACTTCTTTGCTTTTCTTTCCTCTTCTGCTTTCACTTTCTCTTTTTTCGCCTCTTCAAATGAAGGGCCTAACTCTAGGACCAAATCTAAGGCACACTTTATGACTCTTTCGAAACCCCCAAATTTATCCTGCCACTTTCTGGCAAGGACTGAGGCTTCAACTGCAAACTATTGAGTCACATCTGTAATGCATCCTCTAGGCTTGGATGCGACCAAGGAATTCCATTCGGAATCAGTTGTAGCATCTACATGTACACTTTCTGAACGACAGGTCGAAATTCACACAACTCTTTCTTGGCTACTGATTGCGCTTCAAACAGAGCGTTGAGCTCGTTATCTGCCTGCTGGATCTGATCAAATTTCTCCTGCTGCTCCAGCGGATCCATGGTGATCGCAAATTCTTCTTTGAGTGACTATATCCTTGTGTGCACATCCTCCAAAGTTTGGTTGCGCCTTGCAATAATTCCCATCCAGTCCTAACTTTGCGGAATATCCTTGTGCATTCGGCTATGCACTTGTGCAATGCTGTTATGACATTATTTCCTTCTAGCACTACTTTCTCCATCTGCTCTTGCAGCTTCCGGGGTTGTTGCTCTGCTTCATGATGACTCTCCCGTGATTGTACTTCCAACTTCTCTGCGCGAATGGCCAACTGTGACCATGCTCCCTAGAGTAGCTCGATCTGATGCTTAGGATCTTCTGCGATACTGGATTCCAACAGTTGTGGTGTTGCCTTCCTTATCTCTGGCTAGGCTTCGACAAGCCTCTCCTGGACTCTTTCTAGTTTATGCTCCACCTGGATCTTGGTGTATTCCTTCTCTGTCCTGCGTGCTTGGGCATGAGTGCTTCCTCCCTTGCGAATTCTACATTTCTTTCGGTCTACTGGAACTGCTGCTCCAGTTGATCAGTTGAGGCTTTGATCATCCCGACTAACTGTGTTGCTGGCCATTGTGCAAGGTCAACAGAAGAAGGGGTGGCCTCCCTGGGTACTTGAATCTGCAGTGGGAGTCCACTGGCCGTTGAATGATCTGAAGGTGTCTCCATCTCCTCTTCTCCTGTAGAAGGGCCTGAAGCAAGTCTCAACCTCAGTGCCGCTGGCAAGAAAGTTAGTACTTCTGTTCTAGCCAGGCAGAGTTGCATCATCTCTGCGCACTGCCGTGGGTTTTGGAGTACCAACTCCATTTTCTCCTGCACTGTTGTTTCACTTTGTACTGATGCCGTATCAGGTTCCTGCTGTTGTTTCACTTTGTGGACCTCAACTTCTGGAGTTGCACTCTTTTCAATAACACTCTCAACCTTGGTCGTCGAGGGAGTGCGCTGAGGACTTAGGACTTGCGGTTTCGGTATAGTTTGCATCTCCGTTGAAGAGGAAGTGTCCTGAATGGGCACAAAGGGTATGATATGTTGGCTCTAGGCTTCAGGGTTTGGCCCAGTGTGTTCTAGTCTCTGTTCAGGTAGGTCGGGGTGTGGACCAATGAGTTCTGGTCTCTGCTCGGGTATCTCTGGGGGGTCCAACTGCATGGGTTCGGGGTCGATGGTTTGGGATGGGATGTCGACTGGGGTTGTGGTGGTGATGGAGGTTGTTCAATGATGATGGTGGTGGGTGGAGTGATATCAAGCTCATGGTAATCCTGGATATCAATAATGTGGGTTACTGGAGCCGCTGCACGAGTGCGAGGAATGGTGGACGATATGGGCTGGGGGTTTAGAACCTTACTTGGGGAGATCACTGTCCTGGTTTTCTTAGCCAATGGTTCTACGATGAAGGCAACGATGAGAATTTCGTTGACATCCTTACCTGTCAACATGGATTTATCTGGGAACTGTGGGAACATAGGCATTGTTCTCTTATTGTGCTCCAACGGCTGTGTCTCTTCCTCCTATGAATCTGTCTGTACTGGCACTTCTTTCTTCTGCTCCTGTTGTCCCGAGCTTGGTCCTACCCCTGCTTCCTGGCCCCTTTTCTTCAACAGTTCGACCGATAGAAGATAGTGCATCCCCGACTTGCGCAGGTTGCATTTGACTCCTGGCCATGACATGACCTCTTTATCGAGGGCCTCCTCGTTCAGGTAAAATGGCAGCATCTGCGAGTGGGAGTCTTCTCGGTTGGCATGCTTTGGCCATACAAATGTATGGTGGCGGTTCATTCTGATTGCAATGTTTCACATGTTGAGGTTGAACAATTCCCGCAGAATGCGCAACCTCTGTGTTGCGTCAAGAAACCTGCTGTACCATTTGGAGAACGCTGTGTTGTTGAAAGTAGTATTCTCTGAGTCCGACCTTGAGTGCCAAGGCTCGAACATCTTTTCCAATCGCTCCTTATCTGCTGGCGATAACGGTCTTCTTGCGGGTGGCGTCCACTTCAACATTGCGAACACAGCTAACAAATATCCATATGTGAAGGTGCCGCCCTTTTCCTGAGCTTCATCGCAAGCCACCAGGAGTTCTTCTAGTAAATAATTGCACCAGTTGAATACAACGCCATTGACACAAAAATCTGCCACTGATAGGGCATCCAATGTACACTCTCCTTTGTAATAAGATCGCATGATCTTGCTAGAAATTACATAGCAAGCGGTCCTGACTGTCTCGGGTAGAATGGGGTCAATCTTGGCTGTGCACCCCACCCTCTGCGTATGAAACCTCTCATTTAAACTGGGTTCCCTCGTCTTCTTCCCATGCTTGCTGGGACCCTGAAAACCTTTGGACACATCCTCGCCTTCGATGGATAGTCCAGTCAGCTGATGAAATATGTCCTCTGCGTGAATTGGATATCTTCTGTCCAACCAAAGGCTTCTGTCGTGTACCCTGCTAATGAGGAATTTGGTACATCTCGCAACTTCTCCACTAGTGTCGAAAAATGACAAATCCCTGAGGTTCATAATAGTAGAGTTGAAAAGGTTGATGAACTTCGACTTTGGCACAAACTACATTCCTCCCAACTCGTCTAGAGTGACACTCCAGAAGACATCGATGTTCATTTGTGGGAACAAAACTTGGTTTGTCAAGTCGAGGTCGAGGAGTTTGACTTGCTCGACCTTCCCCTTGATATCACCCATGATTTCGACTCGAGGGTCACATGGCTCGTTCGACCCTGCATCCTTAGAAACGACACTTCTGCTCCCTGTAGCTCTTGACATGGTGATTCTAAATTGTCAACAAATTCAACAGGCTAATTGGGATTTGGGATCGCGACTGAGGGCCGAGGGATTGCACATGCTTGAGCACAATTCAGAATTCGCAGGGTGCTAATTTCTCTCTGGGAAATAATGCGTCCTACAATGATTTCACAGAACCTTATACTCAGGCTTAGCTGGCAAGCCCTGTAATAACTGCTAAGGCTATTCATCATGAACCCTATCGACACAACTTGGAGCCGAGTTGTCCGACGTGACTGGTTAACGGGGTAAATCTATTGGGTGATCTTGGAATTTACTGAGCAAGTTGGTCAGGGACGTGGCCGATTCCATTCCTTATCGTTTAACGAATGAGAATCTTGGTGCGAATACCGATGGCATCTTCACATATCACGACTTTATGGTTTAACAAAATTCGTACCGGTTGCTGTAGCGGTAATAAAGGCTATGACTGGACTGGGCTCGTGTGGCACATGGACTAGGATTGCATCCAGATTCGCTCTCCCTCCAACCAAAAAGGGGTCCCTGTCACATTAATAATTGTCATTAATAGATTTGTGGATCTTTTGATCCTACGTTGGCAAGTAAGCAGTTCTGCATCAAAATGCACTTAGACAGAAAAAAAATGAAATGCATGTCGCGGTGCAACAATGCACTTTTCGACTTTATTAACTGAATTCACAGAAATTGCAAAAAAAACTTAAATCTAGCTACTATACATGCTCCTTTGGACTAGAGAAACAATCCTTTAGCTCAGTTCTGGGGCATATAGGGTTTTAGGCAAGCGCCATACGCCCATCCTGGTCGAAGTATACCGTCCAGTTGCGCGAGTTTGACTACTCCATAAGGTCGGATCTCCGCACCTATAAATGGTCCCAACCAATGCATGTACAACTTGCTTGGATGTTTCTGGTATCGACTGTCATAATGTAGAACCTTATCTCCTTATGCAAATGATTTGGTCTTAATGTGTCTATCATGTTAAGCTTTCTTCCTTGATTTCTCAACTGATTGATGAAAGTCTGCTAAAAACCCGGTCTCTTCAAGTTCCTGCAATTCCATAATCCTCTGCGCAACTGATTCATCTTCTGACATGTGTGTAACCTGGGCAATATATAGACTCGGGGTAATAAATTCTGCAGGTACCACAACCTCTTTCCCATAGACTAGCTGAAATGGAGTATACTAGTGGAGTTTCTTTGTGGTTGTCCTGTAAGCCCATAAAACTCCTAGGACTCTGTCATCCCAATCCTCCCTGTTTGCACAACAAACCTTTGTTAATCCTCTCTCTAGAATCTTGTTAAACGCCTCTACTGTGCCATTGGCTTGCAGATGGTAGGGGATACTTTTATGATTTTGGATCAAGAAATCTGCTGTAAGCTTTGCTATTGTACTACTGATAAAATGGCCACCCTGATCACTGGTTCAGACTCCTAGGACATCCAAACCGAGTGATAATATTTTAAAAAATGAACCTAGTAGCAGTATCGATTGAACAATCCTGGAAAGATGCTGCCTCAACCCAACGTGTAAGGTAATCAGTTGCGGTAATAATATACCTGGCCTTTGAATGCTTAGTTGTGGGGTTGATCGGCCCAATGAAGTCAACCACCCATTTCTAAAATGATTGCCGAGCTCTCACTGGATGAAGAGGCAATTCATCTCATCGTGATGGCTTTCCCACTCTTTGACAGACGTTGCAAGATCTAGCATATGCCTTTTCATCTTTGAAGAGCATGGCCCACCATAATCCATCTTGGATGACTTTCTATGCAGTGGCCTTTCCTCCAACATGGCCTCCTGCAACTTCACCATAGCACTCCCAAAGTATGTCTTGTCTTTCGTGATCTAAGACACACCTCCTGAAGACGCTATCTAGGCCCAACTTATACAATTTCCCCGTAATCAATTGATATTTCGCTGCTCTAACCACCATATGACGTTTCTGAGTTGCAGAGTATGTTTCTGGGCATGCCCCTGTACTTAAGAACAATGCTATGTCTTCCAGGTATTCTGGTATGGCCTCAACCCAGAACATGTTTGCATCTGGGGGTTGATCATCGACTACTCTGCCACTTTCTCTTGATTCTAATCTCGACAGGTGATCAGGCCCCACGTTGCATATTCTAGGTTTAATGATCACTTCAAATGAAAATTATTGAAACAATAACAACCATCGAAAAATTCTTCCTTCCAGAACAGGCTTGTTAACTAGATATTTTAACGCAGAATGATCAATAAAGAACTTAAAATGAGAGCATAACAAGTAATGTCTAAACTTCTGCAGAGCGTAAATCATATCTAAACCCTCCCTTTCTGTGGTTGTATAGTTTCACTTAGCTTGCGACAACTTCCTTCTAGCAAAGTAGATAGGATGATCCATGGCTCCATCTCCTGGTTTCGCTAAGATGACTCCCAGGGAAATACCTGATGCATCTACATGCACATGAAATTCATTTTCCCAGTTTGGAAATATCATAATAGGTGCTGTGATGAGATTTTCCTTCAGAATGTCGAACACTTTATCACACTCTGACGTTCACTGGAACACTTCTGAATTCTTTAGTATATTTTCCAGGGGTGCAGTAATGTTTGCATACCTTCTGATAAACCTGCGATAGTACCTTGTGTGCCCCAGCGTCGAGCGCAACTGCTTGGCACTCGTAGGTGGTGGCTTGTTCAAAATAACCTCAACTTTGGCTGGGTCTACCAGTACTCCTTCTCGGCATACTATGTGGTCTAACAAATCTCCATGTGGCACACAAAAGATACACTTCCCGAGGTTCAAGGATATATGCAATTTCCTACATCTATCAAACATCAAACGTAGTAGCGCTACATGTTCCTTGAGAAGAATGTATACCATCCAATCATCCATATAAAATTCTATAAACTTGTGGATAAATTCTCGGAAGGTTTCTATTACAATCCGGGAAAAAACTGTAGGGGTGTTCTTTAAGCCAAATGACATCACATTGTATGCAAACCACCCCCATTCTGTTATGAATGTGGTCTTCTTTTTGTCTTCTTAGGCAATCCTTACTTGGTGATACCCCAAAAATCCATCTGTAAATGAGTACGATTCTTTCCCTGCAACATGTTCTAGCACTTCATCAGTAAAAGGTTTTGGGAAAGGGTCATGCACACAGGCAGAGTTAAGGCTTCTGTAGTCTACACAGACCCTAATGTCCTATGTGCCTTTCTTGCTTTGGATGACTATTGGGCTAACCCATTATGCTTCTTCCACTGCAAAAATGAGTCCAACTTCCAACATCTTGTCTATTTCCCTCTTAACCTTCTCTTTCACTCTAGGGTTAAGGCGATATGGTCTATGCCTTACAGGCTTTGATCCCAGTTTTAGTTCAATTTTTATCTCTCCTATAGCTCCTTTAATCCCTTTTAGCTCTGAAAATTTCTTTGGGAACAAGTCCTCATACTCCCACAACATGATATGTATTTCTTGGCTAGTTTTCTCATCCAAGTAATCTCCCACCATAACTATCTTAGGTTGCTGGGTATAATGTTCTGGATTTCTCTGCTTCCTTCTGTTTCCTTAATGGCTAAGTTTCTCAATTCTTCTAAATCATCTGGGTTTTCCAAATCCTTCTCAATTTTGTAGCATTCTATAGGTCTCTTGTTCGAGTATAAGTGAAGGTTAGATTGAAGTTCTTGGCTATGCTTTGCACATACCACTAGGTCTGATTTCCGTTCACCAACATCGGTAAAAAGGATTTCTTTAATTTTTTGCAGGACTACTTTAAGCTTAGGGTACTTACTTGTAAATGAGAAGTCATTACAAAATTGATCTGCCAACGTTTTCCTGTCGCTGGTCTGTCTTTTGGTTTCTTCATGCATGTACCAAGCTTTTAGAATTGGACCTAGTGAATGGGAAAATACTTGAACCCATAAGCGAGATGGTATTTCCTCAACTTACCATTGTGTCACACATTGTTCAATATGTGCTTTAGGATCATAATGTCCATTGAAGAGTTTCACAACTTGGAAATTCATTCACATCTCTAATTCCAATGGCTCCTTATCTTGAAATCTATATCGGGTAGCTTGCTTCGCATCGTCCTAGTTCTTAACTAAGGCTTTGTGATTCATCCACCATATGGCAGGGGTGTCCTGGAGGGATAAGTTCAAAACTGAGATCCTTTGATCCTCTGCTACGTTGACCATAAAACTGTCAAGTTTTGAGGTACCATCGTATATCAGGTGTTCTCTGACCTCAGTTCCAACCCATATAGTTGCTATGACAATTGCACATCTTCTTTAAAATCTCTCATATGTACCTTGCTACCAATTGTCAAATGCCAGTTTTGAATCTTCGTCCACTGATTGTATGCTCCTCCAACTTACTGATCCATTAGAAGTAGGATTTATGTAGTCTTCTCTCGTTCTTGCTGTTACAGTGTACAACTGATCCAAGTCTTCTCCCTCCATATTGTTGTCCATTGGCTCCCTGTATCGAGGGCCTACATACAGATCCAAGGGTTGAACTACTTTTATTCCATCTGCTTCAAATGTCATAGTGTCTTTCTTTAATTCAATCAATGCATAGTTATTGTAAGCCCAATGAATACCAAGTAGTGCAGTATAAGGGTCCTTATCCCCCATGATTTTGATCACTTCAAAATCATCTACAATCTTTACTCCCACAACATCCATTTCCACATTCTCCAGTCTTCTTATTGGAAAAATACAATACTGATTGGCGATTCTTAACTGGATCAGGGAATATGTCAACTGGGGTTTCCCTAAAGCCTCCCAAGTATTTTTAGGCAGTATATTAACATCAGATCCTATATCTAACATAACACCCTTAATCTCAAACTCATCCAACTGAGCTGCTAAACTAAACTCTTTTCCAACTCGTATCTTCCTTCTCTTCACTCTCTGAGTGTTCTTCTTAGGAATATTAGTCCTTATTCTAGGTTCTAGAGATTTCTCAGTTCCTAGGACTAGGTATAGGGCATTGCACAACTTTTCTGTAAACTAGTCATTCCCAAGAATATAAAAAAAAATGAAACTAGAGGTCAACTACATTTTTTTGGTTACTGAGGTTGTCTCATTGGGACTATAGGGTTTCAGGGTGCAGGGGGTGAATCAAGGACTTGCAAGATCTTAGGGTAAATGATAGGCTGGAGGGGTTTTTCTTGCACCTCAGGGCCATAGATACTCTAGAATAATTCTATTGCATTTTTAAAAAGTAGCTTCTATTTCAAGGGATCATACCTGCCCTTCTTAGGCAATGCTTTCTGGATTTGAGGTAAATTATTAGCATTTGCGCCAATATTTGCTCCTCCTCGAGTAAATATATTAAGGTTGGGTAGTTTTCCTTTAATGAATCTCTTTATCTATGAACTGATCATATTAGTTGCTCGTTGTCGTACCCGATCTTCCCATTTCACAATTAGCTCTAGGAAATCTTTAGTTGCATGCCCATTGGTTCTATAGTGAGAGCACCATGGCCGCCTTGGGTGAGGGAAATCTCTAGCCATGTGGCCTTGCTCATCACAGTTGTAGCATCTACTTGGTCCTCTTCCCTTGGTTCTTCCTCCTCTGAAGTATCCTATAGCTCCACCTCCTCAAACTCTTCTTGGTCCCTGAGGGGTTTCATTCACCCTGAATGATGTTCAATCTAGTCTGTCCGAAAGTGCATCTAGTGGTCTACATTGATTGGTAGCATGCATGGTAGATGCACACAACTCACAATGCACAGTATTCAGTACTGTTGAATACTTCTAAATGATGGGGCACTGTCTTGGCCCATGCCCATGGATTCAAAAAATCTCACAATATTCGACTGACGATGATGCTTGATTACCTGGAAAAACATGATACGGGGTAGGGGTATGGAATGGTAAATTCACAGATACTTGCACAACTCCTCCCGTGGGTCCTGGTGAGGGTCCCATTGGATTTTGAGGAGGTCCCATTCCCCTCATCCATGGACATTCGTTTGCCAGATGTCCTTTTGTGTAACATCCAATACACCAGACTTGCGGTCGTCTTGGTTTGGGTATCGTCAATTCTTGAATCTTATCTGTAAGCGCTGATATTTGTCCTTGTAGTTGCACCAAATTTGCCTCTGTTGGGGTTCTTTTCACTCTCAGGCTCCCCGGATATCCTGCCATGGCTTCAATATTCATTGATTTTTCCAAGGCATCTGTCAAAGTGGCTATCCGCTGTTATATTAATAGAATCCATGTCAGAGGTAGCAATCCTTGGATATACCATTGTCTTTGATGTTATTCATGAATTGGATGTGCTAACCTCCCTATAGTGTCTTTAAATTTCTGGCTATATTCCCAGGCCGATTCACCTTCCCTTTACTGAATTTCAAGCAACTCAGATAGAGTTGTTGTTTTGACTGAGGTAGCCTAAAATCCGCTATGAACTTTGTCTGTACCTGGTCAAGTGTGAATGCTTGACCTTGCACTCCTGGTACTACTGGCTTAGTGGCCTTCATGTACCATTTGAGAGCACAACCTCTCAAAGTAGTTTGGAACTCAACCAATTTATTCACATCCGAGTCCCTCTGGACCTCCATATTGCTTCACATAAGAACCAATGCTACTTAACATCCTTGTCTCCCTTACCCCATAATTTTGGGTATCGAGCAATCGGACCTCCCATGTTACCAACCATTGCTGATATTACTTCTCCTACCAAGATAAAACCTAACGGTCATGGTTGCGATATACTAGGGGATCCCAATATCCTCCCAGTATTCATGCTTCCTGGTTGTGACTACCTAACTGACTGCAATGGAACAAAAATAACATAAGAAGGTATTATAGAATTTACCACTTGTATAGAAGACACTTGGGGTATGGGTGATTTGAGACTGGTGCCACTGGCTTCAGGGCGGGTTTCTTTGATATGAGGGGTCTCATTCTCATCCTCTGGAGTGGTCTCTTCAATCACATTGTCGATCTTTCCTGGTATCAGGGATAAATCTTCTCTTTCTTCTTCAAGATCCATGCCAGATTCCTTTTCCCGTGCTACTACACCTTCTTATTCTTGTCCACTCTCTTGGGGAATTATTTATCCCTGCGATTCTCTCTCAATTAATCTTTGACTGGCCAGTCTTTCTTGTCTTCTCATCTTTCACAACTCTTCCATCTGTCCTTGCTCAACTTCTCCTGGTTCAAATTCTTTCCACAACTTCTCAGACTATTTCACTACTTTCTTTATCTTACCGCGCCACCACTTCTCAACTATGGAATCTCTTTTCATGGCTCGCTCATCCGTTGAGTCCATTTCTTGATGCTCCCTCATTTTTCAAAGAACCCTCTCCCCTCTCTTAGGCCATGAATCCACCCCAAACTCACCCCACCCCAAGCGAGGGTGTTTACGCTGCCATCTCAGTCGGGGACATAATCAACATCCCCTCCTCCATCAAGAAAACGTTAATCCAGAGGGGGATTTCTTTCAAAAATCTTCCCCTTGCATCTTTCTTGAAATACACTTCTGCCCGTGAAAAATATTGATGATTCTCAACTGTAAACTCAATAATGTATCCTTCTAATGTTTTATTGACCTAGAAATTGATCGCTCACGTTATCGTATGGTTCAGCCGATGAAGTGTTGCGATATTTTCTGTATCCCAAGCACAGGTCTTCTTGACTCGTTCTTGGAATTCCAGAGCTTCTTGGAGCCTATATTTCCAGTGGAAAAGTTGTTCCAGGAACTTAACCCAGAATATCTCGTACTGGTCACTCGATCTTTTTGATTAAAAGACAACCTCCCATGTATCTTTCACATGTTTCCCTCACATCTCTGCTTCTTTCCTTATGAAGGCGTCACAATTTTTCTCCCACCACTGGTGAATATCAGATCAGTGAATCCTCATAATAGTTCTCTCTACAGGTTCCCTTTTAACGCAGGTCCTGACAACATAACCATTTTGTTGGCGTCGAATTGATCAGACCAAGGTCCTTCTCAGGTTACCAACAAAATGCACCGAGTAGTCTAGAGCACTTACATTTTCTTCTCCTCCGAAGCGCAACCAAGACAAGAAGATAGGGAAGGGAAAGGAGAATACTTAGGTGGGTTCCATAATCTTTAAAGTTCACCATAACCTTGCACAAGACAAACTAACCAAAAAACAAATATGAACTTGTTCATAACTGGAAACAAAGACAATCAAGTTGTGATAGAATTTGTAACGAGAGACAACACATTGTTCTTATCAGACATAAAGAAGTAAAGTAAAGATACGATTCATAATCATAAACACATATTGACACAATATATTTCAAAATTTTATACCCTTCCATATATATTATCAAACGAGCTTCTCAGATATAGTCTCATAGATACAAAACAATACCCTGTTACAAGCTTCTGGCTCCGGACTCATGCCTCAGAGCTCTTATCTACCCTTTTCCCCAAAATGTATACAAGTTACGATCACAGAACCTTTAATCTGTCTACGCCCTCTGTACCATATAACCCTCTATATCAACTATTCCATCTCAACATTTACAATCATATGCATCTCATACATATACGTTGAGTGTGATCTTTTGGCTTTAGACTCCACATGATTTCTTGTTCTTGTTATGTTGTAACTTCCTTTGCCTTGCTGGTGTTGCGCTCTTTGTTTTCACAATCGTTTTCTGTTTCTTTGCTTTCTCCACTATCCATCTTCTTTGTGTCTTGTGCAACTTGTGTTTGCTCCACAATCCTCCTTGCACAACTTCAAACCAAAAGCGAAGGGCCCAACAGATGCATGTCACATCAGAAAAGAATACAAAAGTTAATGCAACATTGGGATACAACAATATTTGTAGGCTGATACATGTCAAAGAGTAAAATGTATTGCATGGTAAGGCACATAAAGGAAAACCACTCCCTTAGGGTCGCGATAGTGGGATTTTGATCCCGCCGACACTAGCCAAATCACCACCTATCTGACCATTCACTTAGCACCACTTGGATCCTTCATACTAATCCACTTGGATGCTGAGAAAGTAGAGAAAGGATTCAAATATCATATATATGTATTTCAAGCTCGTCAGATATTGCCACCTGTGGTAAGGAGGCCCACCATTGTTCTTAGTTTCCATGTTAGATTCAACCATACACATGTCGAGCTCGGGAAGACACTTCAGTGCTTACATGGACCAATCCCAAGATGACATGTGTCTACATATTCATGTTGATGTCAGCATGATGTCATCCAAATTTCATGCGTTTTCCTCAAATTTCAAATGATCCAAACCATATGGAAAAATATGCGTGTATGGAAACAAAATCACGAGGGAAAATGTTTCACACGAGTGGGAGGATTCACTAGAAGCTTGGAAAATCTATTGGAAAGGACATGACATATAATAGAATATCTACTATCATGTTTTCCCATCCTTCATTCATCATCATACTCATTCCCAAGGTCTGATAGGAATCATTAATCATCACCCCAACATGCGCTTTCACGCGAGCTCGAGATTTTAAGAAATCCCATGAGTGTGGAAAATCCATGCCTCTTATTAGCTACCTGCTCAAATACGTGTCAAGTTCCTATAAGAGAAGGTGGAAAATATCACCATCCACTCCTCTGATAATGTTTTGGGTCCTAAATAGAAGTCACTTAGATGACAAGTGTTTCCAATGATGACCCACCTGCATCAATTCCCCGCTCAGAAGTGGGTTATGAACCATCTTGGCTACATATGCTGGGAGAGTGTTTTCTTTGTCTTATTTTGACAAGGATGTTCTTCTTTGGTATCATTAATATTGTGTTGAAGGTGAAGGGGAATTCAAGAGTCTAGCCTAAAGAGTATCGACCAACCATCAATGCACTGGAGAAGTTTGAAGGAGATGATACAATGAGTTGGCCCATTGTACATGATGCCACCAAGCATTGTCACCTAGAAGGAAACGTTTAAAATATTATTTTAGCAGTTGAGGTAAAAGGCCTATTATGTAATGATGGGAATCGATTGATCCACCTAGAATAATTCAAGCCAAAGCTCAATCGGAAAAGGTGAACACACCCAAAAACAATATCAGCAAGTCCCACATGGTGGGATAAGTTGGTTTCTTCCCAGTAAAATTCAGTAAAATTAGTTGGAAGGATGAAATTAATTAGGAAACTAGGCACACTATCAGGATTCTGACAAGTTGAAATCAATTTTCAAGAAGCCGTATTGGTCTGAGAAAGTAATTTTCACTTAATTCAGAGAAGCTATAAATCGATAAAGGAGCTCATTTGTAAGGTAAAAATTTTGGGGAATTGAAGAGTATCTCATACATGAGTTGTTTAATCAAAGACCCTCTTAGATACATACCATCTTTAGGGATGAACGCTGCAAGAGATTCATCCCTTGCATTATTCTTTAGTCCGTGATTCATTTTTTGTGTATGTGCTCTTGATAATCCATCCCTCTCATTTCATGGCTTTTTGTATTAGACCCCCATTAATAAAAGATCGGGCAACAAGTTTTATGACATGTATAGTGTTACTATGTGTTGTTTAGCTTATGATGTTAAAGTGATTTCCTCTAAACGTATGACCACTTCCTGTCATTTTTTCATGTGTTTAATGATGTGAAAAGGGTACCTCCATGGATTTAAGTATATGAAAATGTTCACTGTTCAATGCATATTTTAATGATCTAATATATTTGTCAAAACTACTGAATTCTTAATTTCTTAGGACACTATTATTTCCATAGGTTGTGAGAATCACCTTAATGCTGCCTCACATGTCTATCTTGTATTTCTTCCAAATCCCCCCCTTCTCAAACTTAAATCAAACTATCTAAAGCACTCGTGGACACATTTCTCTTCGCGTTGAATGTCTTGGTATTGGTTTTGGTATTTTTTGAGGGTCAAGAGTTTTGTAGGAGAGAGAGAAAAAAACTTACCCAAAATTTTTCTGTTTTAAATCAACATGGTTTTAATATCCACTCTGGGTCTTATCCCCTGGGGTGCCTCAACATAGTTTCATTATAGCCCGGAACATCTCGAGGGATAACAATATCTTTTTGTCACACTGATGGTCACCTATGAAAACACCTTAAATACCTTGAATAATTGAATCAACTCATATTTCATTCCCGATCCTAAATAAACTATGCCTTATATATATTGTAGAATATCCATTCAATTTACTTTCCTTTAAGCACTGTATGTACTAGATTGGGAACTATTTGCTTGACCAGGTTTTAGGGTTCGATATTTTATAAATGAATGACTCTATATATTAGAGAACACATTCACCATTTGACACCAAGTTGGGCACTAAAATTTGATGAATGGAAATGTCTTGAATCTGCTAACGTTTGTCTCCCACATGCAATGAACTCTTATTTCATTCCACATTACTACAAGTTGCTTGGAACAATGTCTTGAGTGGATGGTAATGGTTAAATGATATCATGTAAGATTCAACAATGAATTTATTTATAGTTATGTATGAATACTTGTAAATTTAAAATGAATATTCATTGTCTATTTCTCATTGTTTCCTTGCAAATCTGCTACAAACACAAGGGTAAATGTATTGTAGGTTTTCAATAATAGATTACCATTGAAAATTTGGTCTCACAATAAGATCATATACTACTCCCATTGTTAATTGATATCAAGTTCTAGGGTCTATAAAGCACATGAATTTGGGTATGATGTTTTATCTTGTATCTTGATGGCATACATTGAATTTTCATAAGAATACTTGTCTAAAAAAATCATCTATAACTTGCGCCTTGTGTCCTAGACAGTGACACTTTTTACATTAGTATTTTGTGGACAGTATTAGGGCATCTCCACTAAGCACTGATCAAGACACTATGAGGTATTCATAGAGCATTCTGAGCTCAAATAGTCACCATTTAATGCACATGAACAACACAAAAGGGGAACATTTCTAATCTGGTCTTCACATCTCTTATTTTTTTTGCTCAAGTGAACGATTTATAAACAATTGGGTATGATTTAGATCTTATTAGATAACTCACTTCTCTCATCTACAAAATTTGACAATTTGGTGGCTTAACATTGCATTTGTAAATAAATAAATATCATTATCATATGGATGTAATTTTGATAAATGAATGATTCAATTGCTATGGTCATTGTGTGAATTGGATACATACTTGAGTCTTTATAACATCTTATGGTTTTATGGTCATGGAGAAAGATTTCATCTTTTTCTTCTCCAAACATAATTGGAAATTTTGACCTACAATATTAAACTTATATTTTATCTTGAGAGTGAGTAGTGTTGATTTGTCTTAGGCAAACCAAGTCGTAGAGCTCCCTTTCAATACTCAATGATTTGACTTAGTTTTATTTGCAGGGAATCCCCCCTTGGGTTAGGAAGCCTTTCCTTAGCCTTAAAGTGAGAGACAAGGTCACTGAGGTGAGAGTGGGTGGCTTTCCTATAAGTTCTCCTAGGCTCTCCCGTTGGGTTAGGACTTTTACTTTAGGAGAGAGTTTAAGTAGTAACAATACCAAACTAAACAAATTGTGTTTAGTGAGCTTCTTGGTCATCATTTGGTATGCCCAAAGTACCACAAGTATTATGTCACCCCAAATTCTAGTTGAAAACAAAAACCTTCACCCAATACTTCTCTAGTATTTTATTAAAGGGCTCAACGATCCCATAGGATTGTAGGTGATATGGATTTCTAGCACATTGTTGCACCATAAAATCTTGTGAGAGGGTCCAAATAGTAAGGTAATTGTTAACAATGATGATGTATCAGTACCTTCAATGTCTCATTGGAAAATTGATGGAATTGATAAAATACTCTGCCAATTTCTCAAATGATTGTAGCGTAATGTTGGTTTATTTTTTTCTCTTCTTACTTCTTCTTGGGTTGACCCATGTTTATATCTTAGTAGGTTTCCAACAAAACCCTCTAAAACTATTGACCCTCCCGGTAAACCAGAAGGCAACGTTGCGCACAGGGTGCACAACGCAGTCTCACCCGAGATAGTTTTATGGGTGACTGCAATAACCATGTGTTTGAAGTCTAGGAATGAGTGGGGATATGTGGTGGTGTTCTCCTTCTTCATGCATTAACCTTACTAATGATTTAAGTACTTATAGGATTCATTCATATTTAGCCTCATGCATGCATGTTAATACATCTAGTTAATCATGCATTCATAAGATACTCATTAATATAAAGTCATTACTTAATAAACATCACACATAACACAAGTTTTACCATGATTCACCCCCTCCTGGGGTTACGTCCACAAAGATTTGGCTTCTCTGATATTTTATTTAATCTGGTGCAAAAACATGCACTGCGTGCATTACATCTTCAGTAATACAATCAAGATGAGGTTAAATAAACTCTGTGAGGCGGAATATATCACACTAGGCTTCTCAGCCTGTGACCCAACCTTCAAAATATATCTTACTCAACTCTTCTACAAGACCTATTACAATCAACCACATAAAAATCCTTAACATCCTCAACTGACATCCCTCTCCTTCATAATCTCTTTCCTAGACCTCCCAGGTTCTTATTTATAGTATTTTACAAGCTTATAGCCATTACAATCCTTATAAAAAACCCTAACCCTATCATGGTTAGGCTTGCCTGCCTTCGCACCATGTTGCTTTTCCTCTTGCATGCTGCTTTTTTTTTTTTTTCATGTTTCTTTCCTGCCACCTGTTGCTTGCACTCCAAAATTAGGCATTCCTTTCCACAGTTAGGTATTTCCTCAAAATAGCTTCTTCTCCAAAAATAGGCATGCGCCCAAAATAGAATTCCTTCTCAAAATAGGCCTGCTCCCAATAGGCCCCCAACACTAACATGTGGCTTGTCCTGAGCCACTCAGGTGGTGCACACTCCCTGAAAATCCTTTGCCAAGCTGTGAAGCTTTCCTTCTTATTTGTCCCTTTTTGATCTCGCTTGTGAAACTCTCTCTGTAGGCTCTTCTACTCTCCATGCTGTGATATGTTCCTTGAGAGACTCCACACTCTCAGCATGGTCCCAAGCCATCCTTGTACTCACCTCCTCCATTTCCACAATTATTTGTGCTGCTTTCTCCTAGAGGGGTTCTAACTGGGCCTGCCTTGCCTGCTTTTTATTCTATGCACTCTTAAATTTTGTCTGTAGGGTCTTCATCTCCCACGCGCCTTTCAATTGCTCTATAATTCTCATGGAATTTTGTCGCTGCTTCATCTCTTGTATTGCAGTGTTGATTACCTCTTCTTGTTGTTCTAGTTGTTGGACCTTGTCATATTCCTCCAATGTCATCCATAGTTGTGTGGTCTTGTAAAAGAAAATTGTGACCTTTTTGGATTTTTTCTCCATCATTTCACTTGCAGGGCTGCATGTTGTTCCCTTTATGTTGTAACTTCAAGAGGAGGGGATGGTGTCAAATTTTCTTTGAGTTCCTCCATATCCTTCTTATGGTCTTTTAGCATCTGCACAATGATTTGAATTTGTTCTGCAATACTCCTCATGGATGTCTGCACAATGTCTGGAATGTTTGTGAAGACTTCCTTCAACTTCTGCTCCAATTTATCTTTGCGTTGCTTCTCCTCTTATGTCTCTAGCTTGACGTGCTCTACCAATAGTTCTAGTGCATCTTTTCCATCTCTGGTTACCTGCAATTCTGTCGTCTCTGCTCTGGCTTGTGACTGCACTTCCTGTGTGACACTGACTTGTAGCTTGTACAATGCCTTTGTTGGTATTTTAGACAATACTAACTGTACTTGCGCCAGGTATTTAAGTGGCGTATGGGATATGGCCTCGACGATCTGCAACATATATGTTGTTTTCCAAAATCTAGGACTTTCTTGCACTACGATTTTGATTGTGTCTTCTTCATTCTTTGCGGTCCCGTCCCTTACTTCTATCTCTCGGGGATCGTGTCTGGTCCCCTTTCTTGCATTTGGGTTACTTGTATCTATTCCAGGACCTGCTTAGTGTCAACCAACTCGTTCCTTATCCTCCCATTTTGGTTCTTAGCCTCTTCAAACTCTTCTATTGTGCGGTCTTGTACCCTCTCCACAACGAGATAAACATCATCCTTTGTGATTGTGTATTTTGGGATTTGTTTGTGGGCCTTGGGATTATTGCGTGGCCCACCTGTATGGATGATTGGCCATTTGGGTGGCCCTGTCTCTTGCAGAGTATTTTTTAATGGGGTTTCCTATGTCGTTGTGTCCCGCATTCCTTGCACTTCCTACATTGGGGCATTATCCTTCTTTCCCATCTTCCCATCCTTCTTTTGGGCACTTCCCTTCTTCTGTTGCGCTGTCTTTTGATCGGGATTCCCCTGCTGTGTTGGTTTCTTGTTCGCAACGCTGCCTTCTGCAAATGTCTTGGAAGACCCTGCTTCCACTTATTTTCCCTTGGGCATGTCCTCGGTGATGACTAGGATATTCCATTTCTCTTTCCATTCTTTCATTTCCCATTCAAATTCCTCTGTGTTGATGCAGAATAGAAGTTGTAGCCATTATTTATCTAGATCCCTATGTGCTTGGATCCACATGTTGTGTCACGTAGCCTTAAAGTTGGCTATCCCATGGTACTACATGACCACTTCCAGAGTTATCCTCCATGTGTTGGCTATGCTCTCTTGTATGTCACTGAGATACTGAACAAAAGTGTCAGCATTACCACTTCTTCGCTTGGAATCATAAGTACTTCCCATCGACGTGTACTATGCTACTCGACATTGTCTTACTATGACATAGAAATATGAGTAGGTAGGTTATTTCCATCCAATTAACGATATCAATATAACGAGCCATGAGTAATGGAACTTGGTTCCCAAGTCCTACGCATCCTTGCAGTTGTTTAGGAACATATTTAGTAATTAGGGGGCCCAACTGAGAATGGTACCATTTTTTTATTGCACTGCTGCTGCGACAACCCCTGCAGGGACCTCCTCGTTGCTGCATTTGTGAAGGAGTTTTCATGCCATTAGCTTCGTTTCCATCCAAGTGGCTGAGTCACTGATTCATTTTATAATGATGTCATGTGATCCCCTTTCTATTCTAGTATTCTTCATCTCTTCTGCAAGGGCCTTTTCCTTGGTTTTTTCATCCAGGTATTGCGCGGGCTTCTCACCATCTGATGGATGTCCTGTAATGAACACAATAAGTTCAACGTCAATGGAGACTGGTTCGTCCAGCCATAAAAATCCTCCATGGAGGACCGCTAGTAACTGCTTGGCGCAATTTTTCACATCTTTCCTCCGTCTAAAGTGAGGAATCTCCAACAAATTCAGGATCCCTGTGTTTTCCAAGCCTTCCACCCATTATTTGGCTGCAACACTAGATCTCCTAATGACCATGTTCCCAAGCTCTCCATATACAACAACTGTGCAAATTTTGGAAATTTGTTGGTGTTAGACACATCGTGGTTTGTGTATTGTATCCTTTTGACGCAACCCAGTAGAATTGGTGTGGCCTGCATCCCCTATGGAATGCATGTTAAAATGATCGAGGCATCAAGCTTCTTGCATGGGGACCACACAATGGGTTGTTTCCCCTTTTTTTGTGCTGGCGCGCTAGATGTACCAGCCTCTGGTTCTCCTTCCCAACCCGATTCTGGTTTCCTCGTGATATCTTCGAGCTGCACTTCGTCCTACTGCGCAAACCCCACTAACTAAAAATAGCTACTACAAGTTTAAGTTAGGTAAAACAAAATAGTGCCACGTGGCGCTTGATCTATTTGTTCTCTGGAAATCATCTCATGGTTCTACTAGAGTGGACGACTCTTCTCATATTATGACCACTTGACGAAGAGTTCCTCACATGTGTTAGCATACGGGAACCTGTGCTGATCCATCAGGGCTGAAAGGATTTCTTTCACTTCTACTACTTGTTCTATGTATTTGAAGATATTGGCACTCAACCACTGCAGAACTGCACGAGCCTTGATTAGATGTTCCATAAACTGTTGTATTTGACCTGGTGCCATGCTTGCCACTTGTGCAATCTCCACTGCCCATGCTGAGTCTTGTTCTGCATATCGCTTGACTATGTCATGCAGGTCAACAAAGTCTTCGAGTGAGTCAAATTCTAGGAGGCCAATTCCTTTCATCTCCCGATTGATATTTTCCCATCCTTTTTCGCACTTGGCCCACTTATTCTGTATCTCATGTTGAGGTTCATGGTCCATACTTACCCGAAATTTGACTACATTCTTGATTCAAGAGATGTTTCTATCCCTTAGCACTCGAATACCATGCTCCTCTGCATCTCGACCCTTCTGCACTGCGTTGATGTAGTCAATTCTTTCTACCGCTTGGTATGCTCTTTCATACCATCTCTCCACATCCTTGAAGGTTTCCAGTTCCATAAGGGTATCTTCTTGGAAATCGGCTATACCTGCAGTGAAAATATGTCTTTCGCTTATGAACTTTGCATAAGCATCTTGGAACTCACTCTTCAGAAACACTGTGGCCTGTGTCGAGTATTGATAGTATTTTTCCAAATGGTGTAGATGATCTATCTCTTTTAGTGCAATGACCAATTCCTTTTCATATTGCCTTGCTCGATCCAACATGGCATTAGTGATAGCCATCTCTGCGCCAATGAGTTCAGATGTCTTTGCGTGTTCTATGCTGAGCAACTTATCCTCTGTGGTGATGAGAATCGAGCTATCCAGCATGAGTCTTCTCTTCTTAGTGGTCCTCTTCATGATAGAGTTCCTCTTCCTGTCATAATCAATCACTTGTATATCGACGACCTCATCAATAGGCTCAGGGATTTATTGTTATCCCCAGGTTAGAGTGTTTCCCAAGCTCCCTGATGTGTGTATTTTTTCTAGGATTGGTTTTCTGTACTTCTTTCATATACTCCGATGGCTTGACCTCCGTATGATGTTTATTGGCTAGTGAGGTATCGACAAAAATTGAAGAGTTAGTGATAGGTTTAGTACTTAATTGGTGATTGGCTGTTGAGCTGCCGATATCTTGTTGTTGCGCTTCCTCTTTTTGTCTACCTGATCCTATCTCCTCTCTAAAGATGTCTTTAAGGGTCCCCGACATGTTGAGAAACTCAACGTCCAAGACACTTTCTGCCTCATGGTTTCCCTACGGAGGGTTTTGAACTGATGCATCGAGACTTGAAGAAGATGGTTCCTCAGGTTCCTTCTCCTCTGTAATCGGTATCAGAGTTACCAATGGGACCTCTGAACTCTTTTTATCGTCATAGATGGTTATGAGATCAAACATGAGATTTGGCACACCCATTTCACCTTGTGTTCTTGGAATCTCATACTGGGTTGGAATGGTCATCGATGATCTAGCCTATGGTGATGGAACTCTGGGGTTTTCCCGACCGGTGGTTTCCTCCAGTTGTCTTGACTCTGAGCCATATGGATCATCTCTGATTGTGATAGGGTAGTTCGAGGGGATCCTCATCATTTACATGGGTTGAGGGTCGTTCTCTAGCTGTTCGATGACTCTCTGGGTTCCTAGTAATAATAACCCTCTCCCTTGTGCCTCTATGGTTTCTGCTGCTCTGATTTCTTCTCTAAGCCAGAGAGCTTCTTGAGCTGACTGATCTATTGTTTTGACCTGCTCATCCATGTTCATAGATTTGAACCTAGTCATGTTTGGGTTATCCTTCCTCTGTAATACCTCCTCCCAGTTCTAAGCACATTCTGTGAAAATCTCATCTTCAAACTTGTCATTTGCGTATGGCCAGCAGGAAGAGACTTGTGAAGCGTGTTGGAGAAATAGGAATTTAGGGTCATGCTTGCAAAAATGGCTTGTTGGGAACCTATATTCCAGCTGACTCAAACCCTATTGTTTAGCTTGAGAAGTTTCCTTCACTAGATAAAACCCCACATGGAAACCGTAGGGTATAAATGCTCGTTTCTTGTCCATAACCAAACTGGCGTTATAACCCTATAGGATAGTCTGATAACAGATTAATCCTATGATGGGCCGATTTGGGACGTGAGAAGAGAGAAAATGTGGTGCTCCGATGGCCCCAAAGACCTTGATATAGGTTGTGCGTTCATATAGATAATAGTGGCCTCCTTTTGAGATCATTTTCTTGGCCGCTACAGACAACCTTGGGCATTCCTTTTTAAATATAATCAAATAAATACTGGCGATAAATTCATCACAAATAAGGGTGTAATACTTTGTGTACATGTTCTCCCACAGGATGCTGAAGTATACATGAACAAGCAGTTTTGCAACGTACCAACTTAAATTCATATCGACAAAGACATTCCTCACGCAGATTACATCTAGCAGGTACGAGGCCATGTGAAAAGTGGGAGCTTCTCCTTCTTTCGACGTCTGAGCTTGCAATACATCGGTGCTCAATTTCTTGGAGATGGTTGCTCCCCAGTTGAAACTACTCCCTGAAATAGCCACAATGTACACCAGGGGCATCCACACCTTCATGAAATTTTTGTAGTCCTTTTCCCTGTATAATCGGCAGATGAGAGCCATCAAGTACATATATGGCTCCCTCAGGTTCACTGTCCCATACCAGCCATTTATCCGGTTTGTAAATTTCTTGTCCTCCTTCCACCATGAGGCCATCAATCGGCTGGTGTCATGGAATTCATAGAATTTCACCATGAAGTCTGTGTTCAACCTCTCCTTCAGTTCCCTGAGCTTTTAATGCTTATAGACCTCTGTCAAGAGAAACAATCCGACACATCCACCATTCTCATCATTAATTAGGCACTTCTGCGCGTCTGTATGGTCAATTATCCAACTCAGAGTCTCAATGAAGGGTAAGACTAGAGTTTGGTAGGCTACCATGTGAAAGCATGACTGCTGAATGTTTAGGAAAACTTGGTCGTCGAGCACCCTTACATCTGGGTCGTTGTGTGGGGTAAACTCTGGGTAATCCTCCTGGTTGATTATGTTGAATAGATCTCCCCAATGTGGGAGCATTATTGTAGATCCAATGGTCGCTTCTGTATCACCAAAATCTGGGGGTTGAATGAATGCCTTCTTCGTCGAAGTTTTAATGACTGGTTCCGCCCTGGGAGTGTATTCCAATTGCCTCGTAGTGTCGAGATAAGAACCTTCACCAATATTTGCCTCCTTTAAATTTGGTGCCCTCAATGAGCGTTTGGTCGTTGGATTTCTTGGAGGCATTTTCCCCTGCAAATAGAACATAGTTAGACACTTTGTAACAGATCAAATGATGATATATAAAAATTATGACTGTCGAACTGATAAAATTTAACACATACCTCTTCTGCTTGCTTAACCTAGTTTTGATAGTCCAAAAATCAAACACAACTCTTGAGACTCTCTCTTTGCTTCTTCGGCTGCTCTAGAAATGGAAACTTGTGTGCAGAATGGAGGTGTTCAAAGTTGTCTTAGTTATTTAAACAAATATCATACTTACCTTGTCGCATCAATTATTCAATTCAGGATATGAGTGCGGTTCTACAAAATCTGCCGCTAGATCTTCATTACATTTAAAATTAAATTCGATTGTAGGTTGGCGGTGCAGGTGCGAGCTATAATGTGGTGTATCAATGATTTCAAATTCCCGTTATTCAATTGGCACATGGGGTCGAAACATATGTGGAGTGAAACATTAAATAGCCTATTAAATGGAAGAATCCGATCGTATCTTGTGATGAAAACATCCCATCGTTTCACCAATCTAACTAGTGGATCAAGAGTTGTGGATTCTCTTTAAACACTGTTCGTTGATATATCTTGGAAAAAATCCAACGTTGATCCATATTTCCATACAGAGACGACATGGGAAAGTTGACTCAGAAGTGTGACTAGGACACAGGGAAATTTAAGGTGACTCAGGATGAAACTAGGCCGTACGAAATGCCTATGTGGAAAAGACACGTGGAGATTGAAACTTGCATCTTCATTTAATCATGTTATTCAGAATCAGGGAATTTTCCATAACTAATCATTTTGACAACATATCCTACCCTGTCGACGTCAAAACAGTATCAAGTATCAACGATCGACGATAAGCTTAACCGAGCGCTCCCGGATTAACCCCCTCAAAACTTGCCGATGCTGAAAGTGCATCTGGGATCGATGAACGACGATGTGTCAATTGCATAACTTTTCAATGATTTAACCCTTTCAGATTTTATTGACCTCTAAAAAATGCATCCGTTATCGGCTATCGGGGGTTCATCATGGATGATGTCAATGTTTTTCCCTCTTGTATTTCACCGACGTCGATGAGAAATCGACTAACTCCTGAATCTTCTTGGTGAACAACTAGCACAATTTTACTTTGCCTTTTACCGATGCCAATGATACATCGACGATCGACGATTATTATTACTGTGTGGTCATTTTACTTTCTTGGATTTTGTCGATGCCGAACATAGGCGCGCTAGTCACAATTTCAGCTGTAGATATTTAGTTAGAATGCCAAGTTCTTTCAGACACAAAGGTTTTCACATTGACAGGTTCAAACAAATCCACTTTGATCGATGAAAAGACATGAAAACAAAATTATAAATCCCTCCATAGTGGACTCAATTCATACATCAAAACAAAAGAAAACAAGTGGTACCCAAAAGTGATAGAATTTCATAAAAGCTTTTAGGGTGTGTTGAGTGCTCAACAAATGGTGATTCTCTGGGCAAAAGAAAAATATTTGTTCCTTCCCTCGGGCTTAGCTGGTGCAGAAGTTGGTTGAGAAACTAATTGGCTTTGATTTTATCAGAGTATTTCCCATCCATGCATGTACAATTCCCCCAGTTTGTTAATCCGGGTCCGCCTATGGTGTTTAACCCTTATTCCACATTTGTTTCTCTTGACCGTGACCCATGCCCCATTTTGACAAGAGTCGAGTAAGGAATTCATTGTCTCAAGGACGTTTTAGTTATCATTATTCACTTGCTATGGTGTTGCTCCGCTACCAATGAGCGTCCATAGCCTTAGTGGAGTCACCCTGACGTCACAGACCTTGCTCCACTGCCAACGAGTGTCCATAGCCCCGATGGAGTTATCTACATACCCTCTCCTACTTTGCACTCATTTAATATAATTGATTTATTTCTGGCAAAGATGCGCTGAGCGAGTGGGAGAGGAGGACGTTTGTTATATGCAAGATGAAATGGTTCATGTGAAATTCCAACTAGCTCTGTGTAGAGGTGCATGTGGTTGTTTCCAACTTGCCATCTTTCCCTTTGGGATTTACCAGACCACCAGGCGAACACTTCATCACTTACTAAGGTCATTTGTTTACAAAGACAAGATATAGATTTCCTTGAAGAAAATTGCAATTGTCCAATGTTTCTTATGTTGCACGTAAGAGCGAGTTAGAAGTAGAGTTTGCTACACCATATTTATTTGGGTCAACCAATGTTTTGCGGAACACAAATTTATTACAAGAAAAAACCAAAAAAAAATAAAATACAAGAATAAAAGGACTCTGCAATAAGTCTACCCTACACCTACACATTTATCCTAATCAAAATATAACATGAAAATACATACACACATATACAATTTTTTTTATTTCATTTATTATTATTATTTAACAAAAATATTGTTTCAGGGCTTGGCCATTCACCGGGAGGGCGTCGGGTGCCCCCCTCAGATTTTGCAACCGATACATGCCTACCCCAATTTTCTTAGATACATGAAAATGTATGAGCCATAGATTCTGGAACTTCGAATGTTTTTCCTTAGGTTCGTTTGCTCTATCCCATTTCAGGGCTAGGTCTCCTACTTCAAAATTCTTCTCTTTGGCCTTATGCTTGTCAAAACATCTTTTAACTATCTGTTGATGAGCGACGAGCTTCGATTTTTCTTTCTCTATTTCCTCTTCCAACATGAGGAGGGTATCAATTCTTTATTGAATAATTGATGAGGGTTGTCCTGTTGAACCCTGAGCAAGATGAAGTGATTGACGATATAACCCATTTGGGAGAATGAATTCTTGTCCGTATACCAGAAAGTATGGAGAGTTCCCTATATATTCCTTGGGTGTTACTCTGTCTTCCTGTAAGGAATTATGAAGTGAGCTATGCCAATTCCTACGATTGTCTGCAACTATTTTATTCAAGATCCTCAATAGGTTCTTATTGGTTGATTCTTCCACCCCATTTCCTTACGGATAGTATTTTGTAGAGTATCTGATTATGATTCCTTTGTCTAGAGAAAACTCTGTTAATAGAGTGGAAGAAAAATAATCCGCATTATCAAACACAAGAACATAGGGCCTCCCAAACCTCATGATCAATTGTTGTTCTAGGAATTGGATTACAATCTTTTCATTCACATGAGTCAGAGGGATGGCCTCTGCCCATTTTGTAAAATAGTCCATAGAAGTTAGTATGTATTTATGTTGTTTTGAAGAAATCGGGGTAATCTCCCCTATGACGTCTAACCCCCATTTCTCGAATGGTTTGGATATGGTCACTTGTTGGAGTGGGACAACTGCTCTCTTTTCTCTCCCTGCGCTCATTTGACAAGTTTTACAGTTTATAGCGTATGTATGAGCGTCCCTAAATAAAGTAGGTCTGTAATAGCCGAATCTTAATATTTTATGGGATGTGGTATTCCCTGCAAAGTGTCCACCCGCAGGACCATCATGGAGCTCCCGCAGAACCTTTTCGACGTCTTCATGTTTGAGACATATCAAGAGTACTCCATCATAATTTACGCGGAAAAGTACTGAATTTATGAGGTGATATTGTGTAGATTTTAGTCTGAGAGCTCTCCTTTCCTTAGGGTTTAGGTTTTCTGGGAAAGTCCCATGATGCAGGAGGTAAATCAATTTTCCATGCCAAGACTCTTACTATGGGGTAATGTATAAATATTCACTATACCATAATGCTAATTCATTTTCCCACCCAAGGTCTTCATTTATTTGGTCTTGGGCCTCTGCGACCAGTTTACACAATCCTTGTCCCTTCACTAATTTGGTAGGTTTATATCTAGATAAAATTCTTGGACAACTGCCATCTAATTTCCTCTTCTCTCCCCCATATCCTATTGAGTTAATAGGGATTGGACTACGGGATGAGGCACAGTGACTCTAGTGTGATTTTTTAGGATGTAAGATCTGAAATGTTTTACTGCTTTATACACCGTATAAGCTTGTTTGTCTCTAGCGGGGTAGTTCAATTCGGCTCCTTGGAGATTAGTGATCATGAATGATACTTTTGCCTCATTGTTAGCATCATCCTTCTGGGTCAAAACTACAGCTAAGGATTGGTTGGTGGCGAAAGTATAAAAGAAAAAATATTTACTAAAGTCGGGACTTTGCAGCGCCGGAGCTTGAGATATTGCAGTCTTGATATTGTTGAAAGCATCTTTTCCCTCGTAATCCCACTTAAAATCAACATCCTTGCAAACCATTTTTTGTAAGGGTTTGATAGTTTCAGCAAAATCGGGCGTGAACTTCCTCAAAAAATTGATTTTCCCAAAGAAGGATTGCATAGCCTTTTTGTTTTGGGTTAAGGAAAGTTGAGCTATTGCCTTTATTCATTCTGTATCTATGTGAAGTCTTGCTTGAGATATACTATGACCTAGTAATTTCCCTTCCTCGACATAAAATATAGTTTTCTTAGGGTTTAAATATATTCCATATTCCTACACCTTTCGAAAATCTGGGTTAGATGTTGGATGTGGTATTTTCAGTTCTTTGATTACACAGTCACGTCGTCCAAGTATACTACTACACATATGTTAATCAATCCCCAAAAATCTACGACCATAGCCCTTTGGAAGGTTTCTCCTGCATTAATCAACCCAAAGGGCATGCATTTATAAGAAAAATTTCCCCACTTGGTTTAGAAGGTAGTTTTCAATCGGTCTTCTTCTGAAACTAGAACCTGGTTGTAACTTGAAAAACCATCTAGAAGGGAGAAAATTTTAGAATTAGACACGGTCTGCAAGAGCTATTCCATTGGTGGGACTGGGTAGTTATCCTTTTCTGATGCTTTGTTAAGGTTTCTGAAATCTACACACAGGTGGATCTCCCCAGACTTTTTCTTGACAATAACCAAATTTTCTACCCAGGCAGAGTGTCTAACTTGGAAGATAATATTAGCATATAGTAATTTCTTTAACTCTTGATACATGAGGAGTTCCAAAGATGGATGATACTTCCTGAGATTTTGTTGGAAGGGTTTTACTTCGGATTTCAACGAGATTGTGTGTTGAATAATGTGAGTGTCATAAGTTTTCAATTCTCGGTAGGACCATGCAAAAACATCTTTATATTCTCTAAAAAGTTTAAGATAAACTTTCCTTTCTTCTTTAAACACTGTTTTTCCTAGATTTATATTCTTAGGGTTTTTTGGGGTTCCTAGATTTATAGTCTCGTATATGGGACAAGAACTCCCTGTCTTTGTTTTCGTTGACCCTTTAAATATTTCCCTTAGGTCGAAAAGGTTCTCCAAATTGGATACCCCTTTCGATATCATGTGAAACCTTGGTTTGTTACTAGAGTGATCTGTTTCACCTCTTTGTTCGTGGAAATCAGTTTCTGCAAGTTGATCTTGGAATACTTCATCATCAATAGCTAGATCTTTAAAATTTTCTCGATTGGTTAGAAATTCTATAATATGTTCATCTCCTTCAAAAACCTTCCAATTAGAAATATTTTTGGTACTGATGGTTTGTAGAGTAGTTCCATAGTGAACCTGGAGGCTTCATAGTCTTCTAAAGGGGATAACCTCAAGGCTGTAGTAGCTAGGGAATCAACAATGATATTCTTTGTCCTGGGAAATATAGTAATATTAAAGGCCTCAAAATGTTCTATTATCCTATGCAACTCTTGTTGATAATTCCTTAAGTGGGGTGATTTGCAATGTATAATATTCTTTACTTTCCTGACAATAATTTTAGAGTCCCCAAAAACTTTTAGTTATTTAATGTTTAAGTCTATGGATTTATTTATTCCTTGAACTAGAGCTTCATACTCAATAGTGTTATTAGTGCATTCAAATTCTAGTCTGCAGGACAAGAAATTACGCTTCCCCTTTGGGTCAATGAGGATACATCCGACTCTCGACCCTTCTTGCTATTTAGATCCATCAAAGTATATCATCCAAACTTGTGAGCGAAATTTATCAGCTTCTTTATGCCTAGTTATTTCCTCATCTCCGCATACCTTGTCTGTGGTTTCCCACAGAGGTTATTGGAAGAAGAGGCTTTCTTCCACAGCTTCCAGTAGATTCACTTGAAAATCCATTTCGGTGTTTTGAGTGAGAGGTATATCAGATGAGAGAGGAGAATTTTTTTTGAAATCAGAATCGCAGGAGTAGTTTCCTAGCACATGGAGTTCTATTGACGAGGGTTCATTGAAGGATTCTAAATCAATGACAATATGTTTCATATACATCTCCCTATCGATCCTAATCATGTTTGTATGTCCCTTTAATGACAACCATAGGTGAGCCTATTCCGTGATGAAGCATCTATTCAATTTCTCGGACCAATCTCAACTAAGTAGCAGCCCTTAAGATTCTGGTATATCTACCACAATGATGTCAATTACTTGAAAATATTTCGAGTGTGTATCCATTCTGATCATGACATCCTTAAGTTCCCAGATAAATTTTACCTGAGTTCTGTCTAGTTGTATAACGTGTTTATCACTTTTGAGAAGAATTGCGTTTAATTTCTTGCAGATAGATAGTGGCATGACATTGTAGGATTTGCCTGAATCGAATAAACAATTATGGAGGTTTCTGTTGAAGACTTCAAATGTTAAAAGGAAAGGTGGGACAAAAGGCTTTCCTTTTCTATCTACAGAGCAAGCGTTCACATTTGTTTTTTTCTTTAGATCTGTGGGAGATGGGACCTCACCTAGGTCAGTGATTGTTATAGGGGATTCTACTGACTTTAAGGCGTGTAACATAAAGTCCTTTTGCTGGGGAATTCTATGAATGTCCATGACCGACACATTAGCCTTCAATTTTTTTAAGTCTTCTGCTATGTTGTAGTCTAGCTTGGGTGACTCCCATGTATGGATGTTTAGAGGGTTTCTTTGGGAGACAAAAGTTGCTTTCGAGTGATCGACTGATTTTTTTCCTCTCGAAGGTTGGACAATGGTAAGGTCATTTGAGACCGGTTGAACCTTAATTCATGTTTTCACAACCAAAACCTTAGCGGGTGGTTCCTGAACCTCAAATACATCATCATGAGGTATCGGAAAGTCAGGATCCCATAAAAACATGGTTGTTTATTCCGACGGATCAACTTCCTCCTGATCAATGATGTTCACCGCTGAGACACTGGATTGTTCGGTAAGGGAAACTTTGTCTAGGAACGGACTGGCCATTAAATTCATATCGTGAACACATTGGGGGCAGTCTCTTTCAAAATTTTTCTCTTGATGATACGTACAGAAAGAGTCAGATGCTACATTACCCATGTCGATGTTTAATTTGGATGGGGGAGGTTCAATTGATTTGAAAGGCGGGTTTCTATTAAAAAAAATGTGTATAGGGACTTTGGCCCGGGTTTCCATCCTCAACACTTCTTTTCATGTCTACAGTTTCATTTGACAGTTTCTTTATCATTCGTTGTAGGTCTTCTATGTCCCCGCTTCTTTTTTCAAGACCTTGTTCTGTTTGTTTTCCCTGGGGTCTAGTCAACAACAGTCCTCTCCTAGGCAGAGGCTAAACTTCCTTCTTAACTAGTGAGACCTGGCCCTCTTTGGAATTCAATCGTTTTGGCTTCCTCAAAATTTTCAGCTAGGGTATGTTTGGCAACCCTTTTCACAAACATGGAAATAGAAGCAGGGAGAGCATTAACATATACCTCAATTTGAAACTCCTGAGCAGGTTTAGCTTCAGGTTGAAATTTGTTTAGGATAGTGGTAAACCTTTGATTGGAGTCTTTAACTATCTCTTTTGAATTCATGGTGGTGGTGAAGATTTCAACCATTAGAGCACCTGTGGTGGTTTCTTCCGTAAATTTATCTAAGAAATCCTTTTGAAACTTCGTCCAACTAGTTATGGACCCTACGGGAAAGTTAAAATACGACGCCGAGGCTGAATTCTCAAAGGTATAGGGAAAACGTCTACATACTACATCCTCATGTTGTACATTCATCAGTCTGATAACTAGTATGAACTTTTTAATATGGTCTTCAGGCAATCTGGAAGTTTAAGGGTCGAACTTGGGAAGTAATTTTTCTGGATGTCGAGGGAGGTTATGTTCCCATCTTGGGATTTCAAGAGAATCTCTAGAAAGCCAAGGTTGATTATTTGGAGGTGGATTTCCCCTTTATTCATTATTGTCATTGTTATCCTCCATGTTGTCCAATTATGAAACTGAGTGATCCGAGTTGAACCTTTCCTTGTCAGATTTGAAATTGTATGGATCAGAGTAGTTACCATCTAATGTTTTGGGGATCAGATTGAGGGGTTGTTCGATATCAGTGAGGGAAAAATCTATCAGGTCTTCTACTATGTGAACAAAAATTTGGTCGGGGGTATCGACCACTGGTATTCTTACTTGTTTTCTATGAGGAAGTAATGAGACTAAGGGGAACAATCCAATTTGATGAGCATAAGCTCTTGTGATTCTTTTGAATTTGTTCAAATCCTCGTGGGGAAGAGCATAAGGTATTTCAGGGAATAGGTTTTCTTCCTCGCGCTAGGGTGAGTTACTCGTTTCGGGAGTACTCTTTGTATGTGGGTTGTCTTTAGAATGACTAGCCATGTATGTGGGCTATTTTGAATCTGTTGGCTATGTGAAATATTATATTAGAAATATTGCTAGCCATTCATTCATTTAGGCCTTCCTTCTAGCGCCAATTGTGTTGAGGGGTATGAGATCCATTTGACTCAATAGTAGGAACCAAACCCGCCTTAGAGGCCCAATTAGACTCTCCAGTGTTTGATGGTGTAATGGTTCTCCAAGTCTTTCAATCTAGCTAATTTATCAATGGGATTTACTAGGTGATTGACAGGATGTCTTTATATGAAAGTTCCTCCTTCAGATTAAATGTTCTCTTTTTGTCTTTTATTTTATTGGATGAGTCTAATAAAAAACGAGATGCACTGGTATAAACCAACTGATAGAAAGGATTATTAACTACTGAGGAAGGCTGAGCTTTGGATAACCCTCAGTGTTGGGTATGTGTTATATTCTTTGCATGTGTGTGTGTGTGGGTGCGTCAGATACAACAACTGCATCTGACGATCCCTTCACCTAGAGATATGATGTGTGCGTCGGGAAATTTCCTAGG
>ML776943.1:1012109-1034748 GCA_009831015.1 Picea engelmannii
TAAATTAATCTCGGATTAAGGGATTAGGGTTTTGGTATCTATGGAATACCTAAAAACATTGTATATATTGTATGGCGAATGGTGAAATTCGATATAATGAAAATAAGAAAGGTTTTCCCGGTTGAGGGTTTCCGGTATAAAATATCTGTGTACTCTGTGTATGAGCGATTGATTAATTTCTGTATTGCTTAAGAATCTATATGCATTGCTTTACTTCGCAGGTTTAAAACTTACACTCAGGCTCAAGAATCCAGATAAATATATTCACACCTATTACAAACCTATTACTAATACGTTAACTAGCTGGTATTTCAACATTGACCGAGATACAAATATTGTAAGAAAAATATGCATGTAATAAGATGATTGCAAGAAAAATAGTTTCCTTAGCTCTACCATCAATCACACATTAACGCAACGATTTTATTTCCATATTTAAGAACAAAAGAATTGCAAAAAATATTGAAATAGATAACTTATCAATAGAATCATAAAATCTTACTCGTTACAACATCAATTACTGAAATAAAAGTTGGAAGTAATTCCTCCTCAATCCAATCACATAACGCCTTTGATGAAAAAAAATAATTTTGTCTCTGGTCCTAAACAAGATTTCTCAATTAAGTTTGTTCAGAAACAGTTCTTTACAATTATCCAAAAGAGGGTCTCTTCCCAAAACCATCGACCTATTCTAAAAGGTCAATCCTTTTATTTATAAAGAATCACTAACTTAAAATAACTGCTACAAGTTTAAGTTAAGTAAAACAAAATAGTGCCACATGGCGCTTGATCTCTTTGTTCCCTGGAGATCATCTCATGGTTCTACTGGAGTGGATGAATCTTTTCATATTCTGACCACTTGATGAAGAGTTCCTCACATGTGTTAGCATATGGGAACCTATGCCGATCCATCGGGGCTGAAATGATTTCTTGCACTTCTACTGCTCGTTCTCTGTATTTGATGATCTTTGCACTCAACCACTGCAGAACTGCACAAGCCTTGATCGAATGTTCCATAAACTGTTTTATTTGACCCGGTGCCATGATTTCCACCTGTGTGATCTCCATTTCCCATGCTGAGTCTTGTTCTACATGTCTCTTGAATATGTCATGCAGGTCGACAAAGTCTTTGAGTGAGCTGAATTCTGGGAGGCCAATGACTTTCATCTCCCGATTGATCTTTTCCCAGCCTTTTTTTCACTCGGACCACTTCTTCTGTATCTCCCGTTGAGGTTCTTGGGCCATACTTACCTAGCATTTGGATACTTTCCTGATCCAAGAGATGCTGCTATCCCTTAGCACTCGAATACCATTCTCCTCTACGTCTCGACCCTTTTGCACTACCCTGATGTAGTCAATTCTTTCTACCTCTTGGTATGTTTTTTCATACCATCTCTCCATGTCCTTGCAGGTTTCCAGTGCCATAAGGGTATCTTCTTGGAAATCAACTATACCTGTAGTGAAAATATGTCTTTCTCTTGTGAACTCACTCTTCAGAAACACCATAGCTTGTGTCTAGTCTTGATAGTATTTTTCCAAATGGTGTAGATGATCTAGCTCCTTTAGTGCAGTGACCAGTTCCTTTTCATCTCACCTTTCTTGATCCAAGATGGCATTAGTGATAGCCATCTCTGCGTTGATGAGCTCAAATGTCTTTGCATGTTTTGTGCTGAGCATCTTGTCCTCTGTGGTGATGAGAATTGAGCTATCCAATGTGAGTCTTCTCTTCTTGGTGGTCCTCTTCATGATAGCTTTCCTCTTCCTGTCATAAGCGATTGCTTGTATATCAGTGACCTCATCAACAGGCTCAAAGATTTGTTGTTCTCCCCAGGTTAGAGTGTTTCCCAATCTCCCTACTATTTGTATTTGTTCTAGGACTGGTTCCTGTACTTATTTCATATGATCCGATGGCTCAACCTCCATCTAATGTTCATTGACTGGTGAGGTATCGATCAAAATTGAAGAGTCAATGATAGGTTCAATACTTACTTGGTGATCAGATGTTGAGGTGCCAATCTCTTACTGTTGCACTTCCTCTTTTTGTCCACCTAATCCTAGATCCTCTCTGAAGTTGTCTTTCGAGGTCCTAGATAGGTTGAGAAACTTAGTGTCCAAGAAACTTTCAGCCTCATGGTCGCCTTGCAGAGGGTTTTGAACTGATGCATTGGGACTCTGAGAAGATGTTTTCTCAGGTTCCTTCTCCTCTGTAATCAATATCAGAGTTACTAGTGAGACCTATGAACTCTCTTCATTGTCATAGATGGTTATGAGATCAAACATGGGATTTGGAACACCTGTTTCACCTTGTGTTCTTGGAATCTCATATTGGGTTGGAATGGTCACCGATGATCTAGCCTGTGGTGATGGAACTTTGGGGTTTTTCCGACTGATGGTTTCCTCCAGTTGTGTTGACTTTGAGCCATTTGGCTTATCTCTGATTGTGATAGGGTCATCCAAGGGGATCCTCATCATTTCCATGATTTTAGGATCATTCTCTAGCTGGTCGATGACTCTTTGGGCTCCTTCTAGTAACAAAACCCTCTTCTTTGTGCCTCTGTGGTTTCTGCTACTCTAATTTCTTCTCTAACCTGGAGAGATTCTTGAGTCGACTACTCTATTGTTTCAACCTTCTCATCCATGCTCATAAATTTGAACCTATTCATGTTCGGGTTAGCCTTCGTCTGTAATAACTCCTCCCAGTCCTGAACAGATTTTGTGAAAATCTCATCTTCAAACTTGTCATGTGCGTATGGTCAGCATGAAGAAACTTGTGAAGCGTTTTGGAGGACTAGGCCTTTAGGGTCTTGCTTGAAAAAATGACCTGTCGAGAACCTGTATTCCAACTGACTCAAACCCTCTTGTTTAGCTTGAGTAGTGTCCTTCACTATATAAAACCCCACATGGAAATCGTAGGGTATAAATGCTAGTTTCTTTTCCTTAACCAAAATGGTGTTATAGCCCCGCAGGATAGTCTGATAACATATTTCGCCTAAGATGAGTTGGTATGGGACATGGACAGGGAGAAAATGTGATGCTCTGGTGGCCTTGAACACCCTGATATAGGTTGTGCGTTCATCTAGATACCAATGGCCTAATTTTTAGATCATTTTCTTGGCTGCTACAAATAGGCTTGGGCATTCCTTTATAAATATAATGAAAAAAATCTTGGCGATGAATTCATCGAAAATAAGGGCGTAAGACTTTTTCTACCTGTTCTCCCATAGGATGCAGAAGTAGACATGAACAGGAATTTCTGCAACATGCCAACTTAAATTCATACCGACGAAGACATTCCTTGTGCATATTACATCTAGCAAGTACGAGGCCATGTGAAAAGTGGGAGCTTCTCCTTCTTTCGTTGTCTGAGCCTGCAATACATTGGTGCTCAATTACTTGGAGACGATTGCTCCCCAGTTCAAAATACTCCCCAAAATAGCCACATTGTACGCCAGGGGCATCTATGCCTTCGAGAACTTGGCACAATCCTTTTCCCTGTATAATCGACAGAGGAGAGCCATCAAGTAGATATATGTCTCCCTCATGTTCATTGTCCCATACCAACCATTTCTTCAGTTTGTAAATTTCTTGTCCTCCCACCATGAGGCCATCAATCGGTTGGTGTCATGGAATTCATATAATTTCACCATGAAGTCTGTGTTCAACCGCTCCTCCGGGTCCCTGATCTTGTAATACTTCTGGACCTCTGTTGGGAAAAGTAATTCGACACATGCACCATTCTCATCATTAATGAGGCACTTTTGTGCTTCTGTATGGTCAATTAGTCGAATCCGAGTCTCAATGTAGGGTAATAATGGAGTTCGGTAGGCTACCATGTGCAATCATGACCGCTGAATGTTTGAGAAAACTTGGTCATTGAGCGCCCTTACATCCGAGTTGCTATGTGGGGTAAACTTCGGGTAATCCTCTTGGTTGATTCTGTTGAATATATCTCCCCACTGTGGGAGCATTATTTTAGATCTAGTGGTAGCTTCTATATCGCCAAAAGCTAGGGGTTGAATGAATGCCTTCTTCATCGAAGTTTTAATGACTGGTTCTGCCTTGGGAGCGTATTCCAACTACCTCACAGTGTCGAGAAAATAACCTTCACCAATATCTGCCTCCTTTAACTTCAGTGCCCTCGGAAAGCGTATGGTCATTGGCTTTCTTGGAGGCATTTTTCCCTGCAGATAGAACATAGTTATACACTATGTAACAGATCGAATGATGATATATAAAAATTGTGACCACCAAACTGATAAAATTTAACACATACCTCTTCTACTAGCTTAACCTGGTTTTGATAGTCTGAAAATCAAACACAACTCTTGAGATGTTCTCTTCGCTTCTTCGACTGCTCTGGAAATGGAAACTTGTATGTAGAATGGAGGTGTTCAAAGTTGTCTTAGTGATTTAAACAGAGATTGTACTTGCTTTGTCGCATCAGTTATTAAATTTGGGATATGAGTGCAATTCTACAAAAGCTGCCACCAAATCTTCATTATGTTTAAAATTAAATTCAATCGTAGGTTGGCGGTGAAGGCACGAGCCATAATGTGGTCTATTGACGATTTCAAATTCCCGTCTTTCAATCGACACACGAAGTAGAAATGTATGTGGAGCGAAACATTAACTGGGCTATTAAATGGCAGAATCCGATCATATTTTGTGCTGAAAACATCCCATCGTTTCACTAATCTAATTGGTGGATTAGGAGTCGGGGCTTCTCTTTAAACACTGTTCGTTGACATCTCCTTTCAAAACTTCGATGTCGATCCATCTTGCCTCACATAGGTGATGTGGGAAATCTGACTCGGAAGTGTGACTAATACACACATAAACCTAAGGTGACTCGAGATGAAACTAGGTCATACGAAATTCCTATGTGGAAAAGACAAGTGGCACTTGAAACTTGCGTATTCGTTTAATCATGTTATTCATAATCAAGGAATTTTCCTTAGCTAATTGTTTTAACAACATATCCTACCCTTATGACGTCGAAAAAGTATCAAGGATCGATGATCAAAGATAATTTTAACCAGGCGCTCCTGGATTAACCCCCTCAAAAATTGCGGATGCTGAAAGTGCATCGGGGGATCGACGATCGACGATGTGTCCATTCTGGAAATTTTCAATGATTTAACCCTTTGAGATTTTACCAACCCCGAAAAAATTCATAACATCATCGGCTCTTGGGGGTTCATCATGGCTCATGTCAATTTTTATCCATCTCGTATTTCATCGATGCCGATGAGAAATCAACTAACTTCTGAATCTTCTTGGCGAACAACTAGCGCAATTTTACTCCACCTTTTACTGATGCCGATGATATATCAGTGATCGACGATTATTATTACTATGGGGTCATTTTACCTGCTTGGATTTTGCCGACGCTGAACATAGGCGCACTAGTCACAATTTTAGCTGCAGATATTTAGTTAGAATGACAAGTTCTTTTAGACACAAATGTTTTCACATTGACAGGTTCAAACAAATCCACTTTGATTGATGAAAAGACATGAAAAAAAAATAGCAATCCCTCCACAGTGGACTCAATTCATACATCAAAATAAAATAAAACAAGTGGTACCCAAAAGTGAAAGAATTTCATAAAAGCTTTTAGGGTGTGTTGAGTGCTCAACAAGATCTTAGTCAAAGCATTTTCCAAAATCTTATTGAAATATTCTACTGTTCCATTTTCCTGAGGATGTTATGGTGTGCTCTTCTGCTGATAGAATTCAAACTCTTCATTCATATACCTAATGGTATTGTTGATAAAATGAGTGGCTTGGTCACTCATCAAAACCCCGAGACATCAAAATCTAGTGATCACTTGCTCAAATAAGAAGTATGCTGATGTCTCTGTGCTACAGTCTTTGAGTGGTGCTTCTTCTTCCCATCATGTTAAATATTCAGTCGCAGTAATGATAAATCTAGATCCCAAACTTTTCGTTGGTGGATTAATAGGTCCAATGAAGTCTATTGCCCATTTTTCAAATACCTGCAGAGTCACTTGTGGTATTAGAGGCATATCATCCCTTCTGTTGGGTTTTCCAACCCTCTGATAGACATCACATTTCTAGAAATATTCCTTGGCATCTTTATGGAATGTTGGCCACCATAATATTGCGCGCAATACCTTTTGTGTTTTATCTTTTCATGAATAGTGTCCTCCAACTACATCTTCATGAGCTTCTACTAAAATTATGGACCATTCATGTTCCAATACATACCTTCTCAAAATTCTATATGCGCCCATCTTGTATAAATGTCCTGCAATAAATTGATAGTTTGTAGCTGTGACTACTAGATTTATCTTTTGCGTAGTGCTAAAATCCTATGGCGCAACCCTTGTTCTTAAGTATTCAATAACATCAACAAAGTATTCATAAAATACATGTACTGAAAATAACTGTGCATCAGGGAAGTTGTTTGCCAAGTTAGTAGGTTCTTCTCCATTAGTTACCCTTGATAGGTGATCAGGTCCTGCATTCAACTTCCCTGGTTTGAATATCACTTCGAAATCATGTTCTTGAAACAATAATATCCATATACAGATACTCCCCCCCCCAATGTTGGCTTATTGACTATATATTTGAGGGAAGAATGGTCTTTGAACATTTTAAATTGTTTACCGAGTAAGTAGTGCCTGAATTTCTGAAGTGCATATACCATGGCTAGGCCTTCTCTTTCTATGGTGTTATAATTCTGCTTAGATTCTAACACTTTTCTGCTTGCAAAGGCTATAGGATGGTATAAGTCCCCTGCTCCTAGCTACGCAAAAATTTCTCCAAGTGCTATGGATGATGCATCTACATGCACATGAAATGTCTTTTCCCAATCTGGGAATACTAGTATAGGTGACATTACCATCTTTTCCTTCAGAGTGTCCAATCCTTGCTGACAATCCTCATTCCACTGAAATATGGTGTCCTTCTTTAACAAATTTTCCATTGGTATAGTAATATGTGCATACCCCTTTATAAATTTCATGTAATAGCATGTATGTCCCATTGTTGCTCTTAAATAGCGCACTAACTTTGGTGGTGGTAAATTTATAATGACTACAATTTTAGCAGGGTCCACTAGTAAACCTTGTTTACACACTATATGTCCCAAAAATATTCCAAAATGTGTACCAAAAATGAATTTATTGATATTTAATGATATCTGACATTGTCTGCATCTTTCCAACATTAATCTTAACACTTCTACATGGTCCTTTAAAAGACTATATATAGTCCAATCATCCATTTATACTTCTAGAAATTGATGTATGAATTCCTTAAAAGTAGCTATGACTACTCTTGAAAAATTGGTTGGTGCATTCTTTATCCCAAATGGCATGACTGTATATTGGTAGGATCCCCATTCTGTAGAAAAAGTAGTCTTATACCTGTCCTCTGGAGATATTTTTATCTTATGGTAAAATGAGAATCCATCTGCAAATGAATATGCTTCTTGGCCTCCCACATTCTCTAAGACCTCATCTGTGAAAGGGGTATGGAAAGGGTCATGTAAGCAAGAATGATTGAGTTTCCTTATATATATATAAATCCTTATCCCCCCTTTCTTCTTTTCTTGGACTACCATAGGACTGATCCATTCAGATTCCTCTATTGGTTCTATAATAACATCTTCCAATGTTCGGTCAATTTATGCTTTCACTTTCTTCTAATACACTGGATTCAGTCTATAGAGTCTCTACCTGACATGTCTAGCCTTAGGTTTGAGGGGTGTCTTCATCTCGCACAGCTCCCTTGCTATGACTTTAATATCTGTAAATGTCGTTGGGAACATGTTACTGTATTCGCACAGTAACTCTGTTATTCTTTCTACTGTTTGTTCATCCCAATAGTCTCCAATACTTTCCATTTTAGGAGTGTCAACTATACCAATGTTGACTTTATTAGCTTTGATTGGTGTAGAAAATACTCCTGACTCCAGAGATGGGCCTTCCACCTCTCTTTATCCTTCTATTTTTGTAATCTAAATGTTTCACGGGTCATCTTCATTTGGTGCTTCCTTTTCAATATGATAGCATGAGAGTAAGTCTTTGACTGTCTGTTTGTTCTGTTGTTGATATTCTGTTATGATTTCAACCTCGGTTTCATCACAAATTATCACTCCTCATATATGTTTCAACGTTGAATCAATGTTGGGGTTTTCATGTTCAAATGAGAAAGTTACTACAAAGTTCTGTTGTAATGTTGTCCATTCTATAGTGCCTCTGCGCATTTCCTGGTCTATATACTAGTTCCTTGGAATCCCTTCCAATGTATGGATAAAGTGATGAGGCCATTCGTATGGTGGTGCCATCCTCCATTATGTCTTTCATTTCTCCAAGTGTTCAACTGGTGTTCCTTCCCCATCATACTTCTGGACTATATTGCTCCCTGGTTTTGCACCAAATCTAATGCACAATAATCATTTACATTGATATCAGTCCTGAATTGTTTCTTTATGCGCACCCCACCATATTGAAGATGTTTCCTTGAGTGAAATATCTAGGGATAAGAGCCTATGGTTTCTAACAATTTCTCTTCATATTTTGTCAGAAATTCCTCTAAGTCATTTAACCCATGAAAACTGGGAGGTTCTCTTATCTCTGTACCAACCCATCTTACTGTGCGATCTATTCTTGTGCACCTCCATTTGGAAAATTCATGTAATCGTTGTTTCCAATTCTCCAAATATGTGTCTGATTCAGAAGCACATGATGTAATTCTTATACAAATGAGTACCCCATCTGTAGTTGGGTTAACATAATCCTCTTCTCGTGCGGTGGTTCTGTACAACTAGTTTATTTCTTCTAGATCCAAACAAGTGGCCTCTACAAACCTTTCTCCTTCTGAAGGATCCAATGGTGTAATGAATCTATATTTGCCTGATTCAAAAGTCATTTTTCTTGTCTTCAGGTTGATTATAGCTTGGTTATCAAATTTCCAATCCAATCCAAGCAATGCTGGGTAAGGTGTTGTTCCATCTACTATCTCTATTACTTCAAAATATTCCATAGTGCGCACTCCATCCAAATCTACTGTCACACCTTTAAGCCTTCCCACTGGTAACACTCTGTGTTGATTTTCTAATTTCAACTGGACAGGTGAATAGCCTAGTGTGGGTTCTCCCATACACTGCCATGTATTTTTAGGTAAGGCATTTACTTCAGAGCCCAAGTCCAGTATAATATCTCCCATGTTTAAGTCCCCAATATTCACATTTTGTCTGAATTCCCTTCTTGTCCTTCTTCTTGTATGGAGATGCCTGACTGTTTTCTGCTGTAACTTTCCTTCTACCTCTATGTTTCATATTTCTAGCAGATTTTGTAAGATCTTAATAGATGATGGATATTTTAATAACTTATCACAGGATTACATATTTTTTTTATTATGGTACTTACTTGATCTAATGGTTTTCCTTAACTGTATGGTCCATTGAGGAGGGAATTCCGTACATTAGTGAGTTCTGAGTTTGCTGCGCAGATAATGTAGATGCAACATTTTGCTTGATAAACTCCTGTCTAGCCTCCTTAAATGTTTCCTTTTCTTTTCATGCATCAAACTGCTTATGTGGCTCAATATTCTTCTTAACCCATTGATGTTGCGATGGATCTTGTTTTACTGCATCACTTCTTGTCTTGGCTCCTCCTCGAATGACTATATTGATGTTTCTCCCATCATCCTTGGCTTCTGTAGAGATCCACTGGATATTTTGTTTGTTATTGTTTCTTTATTATTGGATCTTTCCCAAGAGTGTTGGATAGTCTTCTGTGTCATAGTATGCTGCATGACAATACATACATGTCGCTGGTGGAAGTGGACAATCCCTTGCATAATTTCTTGGTTGTTGGAATTTGTGCCATACTACCAGTCCTCTGCGTCATCCAAATCCTTCTCTACCTCATCCTCCACCTCTGTATCCACCTCAATCTCCTCATGGTGCGTTGTACTGAGGTACCTAGTTATATTGCGTGGGGTTATACTATGGCTGTGCATTATTGTATTGCGGTTGCACATTGTTGTATGGTGGTGGTATCTGGTTGAAATGAGGTGCAACTTGTCCTATCATCATTTTTTCTTGAACCCTATAAGTTTCTGAAGTTATCTCTCTCATCATCTCCATCATCCTACAATCCTTATCATCATGACCCACTAACTTACAAAAATTGCAATATGATCTTTTGGGGTACTTTCTTACACTTTTGCATCATTGGAAAATGATATGGATCATTCCCATGTGTTTTACAAATCTCTCACCATGTTCGTCTTGTTGGAAATGGGTTTGGTACTCCCGTTTCCATAAACTGGATGAAAGTTGAACATTCATTCTTATGGTGTCCTTGTGTCCTGCATAGGGTACACCAAACAACTTCTCTTTTTTCTCTTCCCTTATTCTGGTTAAGTTGAAATGTTAGATTCTTCATATGCTCCTTCAACTCCTCTATTGATGGATATTTCTTCTGATAATGGTTCTCTTCCAGTTGTAAGGCTTCCTGCAGAGCCTCTGCATGAGTTTGGAACTTTTGTTGTCTTAACGGGTATTTCAAGTGTGGTAATAGTGAGTTCACAAATAAGTGCCTATGTTTCATGCCAGTAATTGTATACTTCAACTTACCTTTCAGATGTTTGAACCTCTGATCAATATCCCAAACAAACTCACCTGGTTTTTTCCTGGTTTCAATAATTTCATTCATGTACTGGTCTTCTGAGCTGGGCTTCTAAAATTCATTTATCAGTAGTTTTTTCATGTCTGCAATAATATTTGTTACTTCTGGTGGACTGTTTACATCTAGGCTCATGTACCAGTCCAGTGTGCGGTCTCTTAGTGTGATAATTAATTGAGCAAGTTTTGTATCCTCATCTTTGATCTACTTTGCTTCCCATATATTCTCACAAATGAATAAGTTATTTCTAGGGTCCTTAGATGCCTCTCCCCGAAACTTTGGTAATCTAATCATGGGATCCTGTCTTGCCATTTTGAACTATGTTGAACTACTTCCTCCATGTGGTGTAGATAGTTGACTGTTACTTCTTGAACTAGATCCCCTAGTTGCTTCTCCTTGATTGGATCCCTGTCCTGTTGCTTTTCTTCCACTAAAATTAGGTTTTATAAATGTTGGTGTTATTTCTGGTGTATTAGTCGAACATGGGGTTGTAGGTTCCACACTGACGGTGATCTGGATTGGAGTTCTACCTTCTGTCCCTGACCTTGGACCTCATGTTTTCCTTTCATATGTTGCACGCACAATTTCCTCAAACTGCTCCACATCCTATAGATTCTCTACCTCTTCTTCATCGCTTGCCAAGCCCTCTCTGTAGGATATGGCTCTCTTATTGTTATTCATTTTATATTGGTAGGGTACTCCATTGTGTGTCTTTCCAACTTTTTCCATTATCTGCTTTATCTGGTCTTCCTCCATCATGATTGGGTCCATGGTCTCCTTCTTCTTTCTCTTATCCATCTCCTCCTCCATTTATCCACCTCATGTTAGTGCTTCCCCACTTCCCCCATGCACACAAGGAAGTCTAGTTGTCTGATTCCATGGTAATCACACCGTTGACATACAATAAAATCTTGATTGAAGTATAGAACGATATGATGTACCTACCTATGGATCCTTTTAGAAAATCATGTTCAACTGTGGTGTAAGACTTCGTGATATCTATTGAAAATTCGGTGATAAACCCTGTAACAATAATTTCTAACCATAAATATAATGTGCACGTAAATTTGTTATTAACTTGCTGTAACTGCACGATCTCCACAAGATTCCACTCCAACTGTCTGATTCGATTTGTAGGGTGGTTTATTTTAACCTCAATAACCACTCCTGCAACAAATGCGGGAAATCACATAAACATACTTCATGCAAGTCACTAAACACACATTTGTCGAGATATTTGCGTGGTTTTAACTTAGGGTTTATGTTATCCTTCTGCACAAACTCAAGTTCCTTTGTTTTCAACCATATTTCGATTTCTGCCTTCGTTGGATTCCATGGCCTGAAAATTCCCTTTTATACTTTCATTCTCTACGCGTTTCTTCCACGGATCCCATCCACTCAATCCTATGTAGTTCCAACCGACAAAGGAACCATTTGTTGGTTTCTTTTTTCTCTTCTTACTTCTTCTTGGGTTGACCCGGGTTCAGATCTCAATAGACTTCCAACAAAACCCTCTAAAACTATCGGCCCTTCTGGTAAACTAGAAGGAAATGTTGCACACATGGTGCGCAACGCAATATCACCCGAGATAACTTTATAGGTGACTGCAATACCCAGGTGTTTGCAGTCTAGGAATGAGTGGGGAATTGTGGTGGTGTTCTCCTTCTTCATGCATTAACCTTACTAATGATTTAAGTACTTATAGGATTCATTCATATTTATCCTCATGAAAGCATGTTAATACATATAGTTAATCATTCATAAGATAATCATTAATAGAAAGTCATTACTCAATAAACATCACACAGAACACAAGTTTTACCATGGTTCGCCCCCTCCTGGGGCTACGTCCACAAAGATTTGGCTTCGCTGCTATTTTATTTAATCTGCTGCAAAATCGCGTGCTGCATGCATTGCATATTAATTAATACAATCAAGATGAGGTTAAGAAACCTCTATGAGGTATACTAGATCACTCCAGGATCCTCAACCTGTGACCCAACCCTCAAAATATACCTGACTCAACTCATCTACGAGACCTATTACAATCAACCACATAAAAATCCTTAACATCCTCAACTGACATCCCTCTCCTTCATAATATATTTCCTAGACCTACCAGGTTCTTATTTATACTATTTTACAGGATTATAGCCATTACAATCCTTATAAAAAACCCTAACCCTATCATGGTTAAGCTTTCCTGCCTTCATGCCACGTTGCTTTTCCTCTTACATGTTGTTTTTCCTTCTTTTTCTACATGTTGCTTTCCTTCCACCTGTTTCTTTCACTCCAACATTAGGTCTTCCTTTCCACTTTTAGGTCTTTCCTCAAAATAAATTCTTCTCCAAAAATAGGTCTGCACCCAAAATAGACTTCCTTCTCAAAATAGGCCTGTGCCCAACACGTAACTAGTGGGTGTAGTGGAATTTCATCTTCTCTATATGATCATCTCGTTCTTTGGTAGGTTTCATAAGATTGAAAATATTCCTTGGCATATTTGAACATTGTTGACCACTGCAGTCATACTATTAATACTTTTCAAGCTATCACCTTACCAAATAATTGGACTCCTTTTGCTTTGTTACGGGTCTCCCACAAAATCATGTAGAGCTTGGTTATTCCATACACACCCAAATTGTATAGTTTTCCTATACTCAATTGATAATCAAATTATTTGACAACCAACTACTTCCTCTATGTTGTATAATATCCTTGTGGTAAGGAAAATGACTATTTCCTCCGAATTGTTGGGTACTGCTGCGATTTTAAATAGTTCAGAGTCTAGAAGCCAGTCATCTAGAAATCCACTATATTCCCATTTTTCTATTTTGGATAAGTGGTTTGGCATGCAATTCATTTTTTCTAGCTTTACTATGACTTCAAAGTCAAATTCTTGGAGTAGGAATAACCACCCACATATCCTTCCTTCCAGTACTAGTTTATTCAATAAATACTTAAGTGTTGTTTGGTCTATGAAGAATTTGAAATGCCCTCCCAATAGGTATTATTGAAACTTCTGTAGTGATTATACCATTTCCAACTCCTCTCTTTTCGTAGCAGTATAGTTGTGCTTGACTTTTGATAGTTTTCTGCTGGAAATAAACCATATGGTCTAGTTTTCCCTCTTAAGGTTGCACCAAGATGGCTTCAAGCACAATGCTAGAGGCATCAACATGTACATGAAACTGAATAGTCTAATTTGGGAAAACTAGGATGGGTACACTCACCACTTTCTCCTTTAGAAGGTATAAAGACTTATAGTATTTCTCCATTGAGGAAAATTTCTCCATCTTCTTCAACAAATGCTCCATTGGGGTAGTTATGTATGAGTTCCATTTTATGAATATTTGATAGTACCCTGTATGGCATAGGGTGGATTGTAGGATGTGAACATTCATTGGGCCTTATAAATTTATTATGGCCTCTATTTTGGTGGTTCCACTAGTAATACATCCCTAGAAACAATGTGTCCCAATAATGTTACAAAGGACGTGCAATATATGCAGTTATTTAGATTGATATATATACTAGCAATTGTTGGAATCTTTATAACATTCCTTGTAACATTACGACATGCTCCCTCAACAAGATGTACATTTTCCAATAATCCAAATACACTTCTAGGAAATTATATATATATATACATATATATATATATATTCCTTGAATGTCGCGATCATTATCCTAGAGAAAACCATTAGGGAATTATTCAACCTAAATGACATCATATTGTAGTGTAAGAACCAAACTATGTAGAAAATGTGGTCTTATTTTTATCCTTCTCAACTATCCTCACCTCGTCATTAAATAGGGCAGGAAATGGATCATGGACACATGCCTCATTTATCCCTTAAGGCCTCCTTGTGCAGGTACTATTCTCTGGGGACATGCCCCAAGTTGTAAATAATGTTGTGGACCTAAATCTATTTTGCGAAGTCTTCTCTAGTCCATTTTTTAATGCACCCATCCATATGTATGAATTAATATGTCCTCCTTTTGTAGAATTTTGGGAAGTCTATTGGGTCTTCTATTTCCCCCATAATATCGATCAATTGGTACTTGGGTGGTGAAGTAAATCGATGTCACAAAGAAAAATACACTTTGTCACATTTATGTAGGTGTTCTCTATGGGTAGGCCACCACTTGGAGGGTGTGGAACTCAATGTTACATTTAATGAAAATACTAATTGTTCCTTTGGTGCAACTTGGTTGAGATATCCTATTAACTCTTCAACATCCTCTATCCCATTGTAAATGGGATAGGGGGGTCATGAAACTCTATTCCAATCCAACAAATTTATTTGATCATGACACAACAACGAGATGAAATATTGTGGTTTCACTCTTTCTAGTCTTGGAATTCCTCCTAGATGGTGCAGTCGCCCTTAGAGGCAACCCGCTCTCACCAGGATCTCTCTCACATAGGCCCGAATAGATACTATGCTCCTCAAATCCCGTATCGGGACCTTCCATCACCCACAGGTTACTCTCCACGAGTCTCCCTTTCTTATCGGGGAATCGGAATTCGCGATTTCGCGATTCCTGTGGTCGCGTGTTTCTCGCCTCGCAATTCCCCGAACCCCGAACTCTGATGTACCGCTTCTCCGGTGACACCTGTCCACGGGATTGATGCTTGGACTCCACACACCTTCCTCGATCGGGAAATCACCGATCGGGAATTCGCGGCTTCTATTATCACGATTCACAGGATCCCTCAAGTCCCGAACCCCGAACCGCGATGCCACCTGTCAATGCCTCAGGACGTGGCTTAACGCCCCGACACCTGTCTCCCACTTGCGCTATCGGAAAATTGCGATTCGGGAATTCGCGATTCCTAAACGCACAAGGTCACAGACCTTACCAAACCCCGAATTCCGACTCCTCGGGATCTTGCGCCACGTGTCCCTGATCTGATCGACGGCTCCTGTTGATTCGGGAAATCGTGGATCGCGATTTCAACGAGCATGAAACTCTTGCCCTCACAAACCCCGATATGCTGATATGCGATGGTCCGTTCCCTCCTTGCGCCTAATGGTTAACCTCCGCGCAACTTTTCTTGGATCGGACGATCGACGAGATTTCGCAAATCTTCTCGGCGAATCCTGGTCGTCAATTCTCCTCCTCGAGAATTTCCCTGCTCCAACACTCCGTTCCAGTTCGAGATTTCTCCTGGTCCTTCTCTCAGGGATCACAAAGGGGCTATTCCTCTGGAACTTAATTTCTCTGACTCCTTCAGAGATTTTGTGCACACTGCTCGCGCTCGACCTCAACAACTCTCAAGTGTTGGACTCGTCCAGTCTATGTGCACTCCTGGCAATAGCAGCCCTATCTTTCTTTTCTCAGACTTACTACTGAGACTTCAAATTCCACCTGCACTTCTCCTGCACGACTCTACTAACCCAACTCAACTTCTAGGAAATTGAGAATAAGAGTTCAACTGTCTGGCCTTATCAACGCACTCTATGCGGATGAATTCGACTGCACTCTATGCAGGAATCTCTTTGCTCAGACAGAGAAACAATTGAAACTCATTCTCCTCTTTCTCACAGATTTCAAATCAATTATGAGATCACATACACAGCATATCAAAGCAAATGCATGACAGAAAACAAACATCCATAAGCATAATATCAACACAGAGAAACAACACAAACCATGAAGCTGAATCAAAGACTCTCTTCTATTAATTCAATCTGTACATGGGTGGTTTCCACAAATTCTCTGCTTTTCTCTTCTCTTGCTCCTGTTCTCAATAATTCTGAATCATACAATAATACAAAGGAGGGTGCCTATATTCCGTTTTCCCTCTCGAATTCTACAACTATCAAATCTACAATTAATTCCTATCTAACATCATTAAAACTAATAAATGCCTTCCTATCTATAATACAACACAAGTGCGCTTCTTTATGAATGGCTTCATGAAAGAGTGGCGCAACAATTCCCAAGGTGGTTCAAAATTTGATGCTGGCGCTATCCAGCTGTCTTTTCTGCTCCACGCGCTGGCTCGCTTGGTGAGTGATCGATGCTCCTGCATCATACTCCTCGGCTCAAAAAATTTCATGGGCTCCTGTCCATGAGCTCTTGCACAGTCTTCCCATGCTTTTGTATTGTTGCTTCTGTCTCCCAGCTGGCATCCTCCACTGGGTGGTTCTTCCATTTCACCAGGTACTCAAAATACTGCTTTCGCCTGGTCTTCTTACCCACTCGTTTGTCCAGTATATACTTCATCTGCGACTTCTGTGCAACTGGCAATTGTTTCTGCCACTGGATCACTGGTTCCTTGGTTCCAGTGTCTGCTTCTTCAGCCCTGTATGGGTATAAATCCGAAATATTAAAAATTGGAGATATCCCGATGCCCTCTGGCAACTCAATTTCATATGCATTCTCGCCGAACTTCTTCAGGACTTTGCATGGCCCAATTTTCTTCATCTTGAGCTTGTTATATGTTCCCCTCGGGAACCTTTCCTTCCTTAAGTGCACCAGAACCATGTCCCCAACTTCAAACTAAAGTTGTCTCTTTCGCTGATCAGCTCTGCGCTTATACTCTTGATTTGATTTCATCAGTCGCTGATTCACCTTCGTGTGAAGTTCCTCCATCACTTCAGCGAATTCTTCAGCAGGAGCGCTGCTAGCTTCAGCCTGTCCTGACTCCCTGAGCTCAAAAACTCCCCTTGGCTGTGTCCCATACAAAATTTGGAACGGGCTTTTGCCTGTACTCCGATTCACCGAATCGTTGTACGCGAACTCTGCCTGTGGCAGTATCTGGTCCCAACTGCTGTGGTGCTCTGTTACCAAGTTCCTCAATAAATCCCCCAGACTTCTATTGACCACCTCGGTCTGCCCATCTGTCTGCAGATGGTAAGCTGAACTAAAATCCAAATTAGTTCCTAGCTTTTTCCATAGCGTCCTCCAAAAATGACCTATGAATTTCGTATCCCGATCCGAGACTATGCTTCTCGGCAATCCATGCAATCTGACGATTTCTTTGAAAAACAAGTTTGCGATGTGTGTCGCATCGCTAGTCTTATGACACGGGATAAAATGTGCCATTTTCGAAAACCTGTCTACCACCACAAAGATGGAATCAATGCCCCTTTGCGTTCTCGGCAAACCCAACACAAAGTCCATACTGATCGCCTCCCATGGTATTTCAGGTACGGGCAATGGCTGGTAAAAACCTGTATTCTGCTTTCGGCCCTTTGAATGTTGACATACCCGACACCTGTCAACAAACTTCTTAACATCTATGCGCATCCCCGGCCAATAATATGATTCACTCAGCTTGGCGAACGTTTTGTCATGTCCAAAATGACCTGCTAATCCACCACTATGTTTTTCCTTCACCAAATTCTCCCTCATGGAGCAATTCGGAATACATAGTTGATTTCCCCTAAACAAAAATCCCTCCTGGATCATGAAATCTATCCAAGGAGTCCGATCCCTGAGAACTGGATTCCCGGCCGCTTCGTATGCTTCCCTGAAATCTACATCTCCAACATACATATCCTTCAGATTTTCAAAACCCAAGGTTTTGACCCTGAACTCCTGCAACAACAAACATTTCCTGCTCAAAGCATCAGCCACTTTGTTAGTAGTTCCTGAAATGTGCTTAATGACAAACATAAAATTTTGCATGTACTCTACCCATTTTGCATGCTTTTGGTTCAACTTATCCTGTTGACTTACAAACTGCAATGCATGATTATCACTGTACAACATAAACTCTTTGGGTATCAAGTAATGCCTCCACTTTTTCAATGCCTGTATGATGGCATAGAACTCTTTATCATATGTGGAGTACTTCAACTTTGCGTCATCTAGCTTCTCGCTGAAATATGAAACAGGTCGATCATCCTGACTCAAGACCCCTCCAACAACATACCCACTGGCATCACATTTCACCTGAAATGTCTTCTGAAAGTCAGGCAACACCAGAATTGGTTGCTCTGTAATCTTCCGCTTCAACAGATTGAAGCTCCTTTCAGCCTCTGCTGTCCAATGAAAAACTTTATGCCGCTTCTTCACGGTGTCCATCATTGCTGTGCTAATTCCACTAAAATTCCGAATGAATTTCCGGTAGAAACTAGCTAATCCATGGAAACTCCTCACCTCAAAGACATTTCTGGGTGATGGCCAATTCCTGATCACCTCCACCTTATCAGGATCCATCTTCAATTCATTCGCTGAAATAACAAAACCCAGATAAATGAGTTCTGTCTGCAAAAACGAGCATTTCTTCAAATTGATCAGCAGCTTCTCCTGCTGTAGTCTTCTCATCACGATGGCCAAATGCTTCAAATGCTCAGCCTGGGTCTTGCTGAAAATCAATATGTCATCCAGGTATACGACCACAAACTTTCCGATGAATTCCCGCAGGACTTCATTCATCAGTCTCATGAATGTGCTCGGCGCGTTTGTCAGACCAAACGGCATGACCAACCATTCATACAAACCCTCATTTGTCTTGAATGCCATCTTCCATTCATCTCCTTCTCTCATCCGGATCTGGTGATATCCGCTCTTGAGGTCAATCTTCAAAAAATAATTTGCCCCACTCAGGCAATCCATCAGATCATCCATTCTTGGCAGTGGGAATCTGTACCTGATGGTGATTTTATTTATTGCTTTGGAGTCTGTACACATTCTCCAGCCTCCATCCTTCTTTGGACTTAGTACTGTCGGAACAACACACAGACTCAGGCTCTCTCTGACTAGTCCTTTGTCCAGCAGATCCTGTACCTGCCTTTTGACCTCCTCATTCTCCTGAGGTGTCAACCTGTACACTGCCTTATTTGGTAAACTTGCTCCAGGTATGAGGTCAATATGGTGACTCACACTCCTCATCGGTGGCAACGAACGAGGTAGTTCGTCCACGATGATATCAGTGAACTCTCCCAGCAGTTCCTGAATCTCGTCTGGCAATTCGTCCACTCTTGTGCTAGTCAGGACAATTCTCGGTTTCCTGACCACAAAGAATTGTGGATCTTCATTCTTCTCCATCTCCGTGAGAAGTTCCTTCCCACTCATGAGAAGTATAGTACTACTCACTTTCGGCTTTGCTTCTACATCCTTTTTCGGAAGCAATGTGTGTGTTTTCCCATCCTTCTCCAAGGTGTATGTGTTCATCTTCTGTCATGAACCACATTTCGGTCATACTGCCATGGTCTTCCCAATAATACATGACAGACATCCATGGGAATGACATCACACAGGATTTTATCTCTATATTCACCCATTTTAAATTCAACCAAGCATTGTTTTGTAACACTTACCTGGTGTCCTTTCTGCAACCATGACACTTTATATGGACTTGGGTGATTGGTCGTTTCCATATCTAGCTTTTCCACCATCTCGGTCGAAACGAGATTGTTGGTGCTTCCGTTGTCCACGATCACCTTGCATTTCCAGCCCTTGGTCTTGCACGTGGTCCTGAACAGTCTAGTTCTCTGAGCTGTGTCCTCCACCTCCTTCTCGGGTGTTAAGAGAACCTTGTTTACCGTCAGTGATTTCCCACTTCTGGTGTCCTCATCCTCGACATCACGCCTCTGCGCCTCAGTGATGTGAGCTTCTCCTCTGTCCATCTTCCTGTCTGGACAATCCACGGCTTTTTGTCTGTCTTTTCCACATGTAAAACATGTGATAACTCCTCCTCGGCCTCTTCCTCTGCCTCTGGTACGAGGAAAAGCATTGGCATCAGCATAACCGCCTCCTTGCTCTATATGCTACCTCATCGGTTCAGCATATTGCTGTCCTCGCTGTGAGGATCCACCTCTCTCCATTTTATCCTGAGGTCTCTTCCACTCCTCCTTGGGCTTTTGAGTTCTTTCTTGGGCAACTTCCTTGCCTCTGGGCTGACTTCTACCTCGCCCTCGCTGTCCCTGCTTGCGGCTCAGCTTCTCTTCGGCTTTCAGAGCCAATTGGTAAGCATCTTCAACAGTCCTGATAACTTCCATGCTTAACTCATCCTGAATGTCATATCTCAGACCATTCAGGTATCTTGCCACCTTCTCATCATCGCTCTCCCGATGACCAGCTCTGATGTTGAGCCTGTAGAATTCCTCGGTGTACTCCTTCACCGTCATCAAATTTTGCCTCAGGTTCTGCATCCGCCTGAACAGTGTGATCTGGTAATCTCTGGGGATGAATTTCGCTTTCATATTAGCGATCATCCTGTCCCAGCTCTTGATCTTCTGTTTGCCTTTGGAACGTCTGTCTGCCTGCAGCTCGTCCCACCATAAGGCTGCATGTCCCTTCAACTTGGTAACAACATGTCTTACCGTCTTATCCTCTTCAATATCTTCGTAATCGAAGTAGGTGTCAAGAGCCCTGATCCAATCTAGCAACTCTTCTGCATCCAGGCTCCCCTCGTAAGCTGGAATGTCCATCCTCACCTTCGCACTCATCCTGGCGATATCTTTGATTAATCGCTCATTTGCTGCATCTTCTGTTGCAACTCCACCTTGTGGTACAGCTTCATCTTCGCCTTCGGAGTCACTCAGATCTCTTGTATTTGCTGTGCGCCTCTGCGCTGCTTCCATATCTTCCATTCTAGCACGAAGATTTCATATTTCCCTCTCTATTTCTACATTCTGTCCGTGACTGCTTCTTTCCCTGGACATTTCTCTTTCCCTGGACAATTCCCTCTCCCTCTCTGGATTGGGTGATTGTCTACCTCTTCTCGGCGGCATGGTGTATCCGCTTCTCTCTGCTACCAGAACAAAGCGAACTCTTCTCCCGCTCTGATACCACTTGGTGCAGTCGCCCTCAGAGGCAACCCACTCTCACCAGGATCTCTCTCACACAGGCCCGAAGAGCTACTATGCTCCTCAAATCCCGTATTAGGACCTTCCGTCACCCACAGGTTACTCTCCACGAGTCTCCCTTTCTTATCGGGGAATCGGAATTCGCGATTTCGCGATTCCTGTGGTTGCGTGTTTCTCGCCTCGCAATTCCCCGAACCCCAAACTCCGATGTACCGCTTCTCCGGTGACACCTGTCGACAGGATTGATGCTTGGACCCCACACACCTTCCTTGATCAGGAAATCGCCGATCGAGAATTCGCGGCTTCTATTATCACAATTCACAGGATCCCTCAAGTCCCGAACCCCGAATCGCGATGCCACCTGTCAATGCCTCAGGACGTGTCTTAACGCCCCGACACCTGTCTCCCACTTGCGCTATCGGAAAATTGCGATTCGGGAATTCACGATTCCTAAATGCACAAGGTCACAGACCTTACCAAACCCCAAATTTCGACTCCTCGGGATCTTGCGCCACGTGTCCCTACTCTGATCGACGACTCCCGTTGATTAGGGAAATCACGGATCGTGATTTCAACGAGCATGAAACTCTTGCCCTCGCAAACCCCAATATGCCTATATGCGATGGTCCGTTCCCTCCTTGCACCTAATGGTTAACCTCCGCGCAACTTTTCTTGGATCAGATGATCGACGGGATTTCGCAAATCTGCTCGGCGAATCCTGGTCGTCAATTCTCCTCCTCGAGAATTTCCCTGCTCCAACACTCCGTTCCAGTTCGAGATTTCTCCTGGTCCTTCTCTCAGGGATCACAAAGGGGATATTCCTCTAGAACTTAATTTCTCTGACTCCTTTAGAGATTTTGCGCACACTGCTCGCGCTCGACCTCAACAACTCTCAAGTGTTGGACTCGTCCAGTCTATGTGCACTCCTGGCAACAACAACCCTGTCTTTCTTTTCTCAGACTTACTACTGAGACTTCAAATTCCACCTACACTTCTCCTGCAGGTCTCTACTAACCCAACTCAACTTCTGGGAAATCGAGAATAAGAGTTCAACTGTCTGGCCTCATCAACGCACTCTATGCGGATGAATTCGACTGCACTCTATGTAGGAATCTCCTGGCTCAGACAGAGAAACAATTGAAACTCATTCTCCTCTTTCTCACAGATTTCAAATCAATTATGAGATCACATACACAGCATATCAAAG
>ML776943.1:1049584-1075006 GCA_009831015.1 Picea engelmannii
CCCAAAACTGGTCGCTTCCGTTCCAAATAATCTTCATACAAAACTGTCACCATCTCCGACATAGCATGGAATGTTTTCCGGAAGTCTTTCTCTTCTTGAGGAATCCCTTCGTCCGATGCCATCTTCTCTTTGAAAGAAGCTCTGTTTCTCAATCCAATTAATGGATTCTCTGCAACAAGCTCGCCTTCACCATGCTGTAGCTTTTCCCTGGTTATCATGCAACTCAAATCCAAACATCAACTAGCTTTGATACCACTTGATCCGTAGGATCTTTTAAATGATTATGGTTGAGTTTTAAACTTGCATGTATAACTTAACCATTTGAGAATTTAATGAAAGAATGAGGAAAGAAGAGGATTATATCCGTCAAATACACATATGCAGATCTGAAAAGAATAATAAACAGCAAACCATAAGAACGCAGGTTGATAACGGAGTTTGACACAACTTTTGCCTACGTCTCCGGGCCTTTTTCCTTGTGGGGGAGGCTTCTTTATTTCTAATCAAGTGCTCAAAATTAAATCTCAGCAATGCCAAATGGCTACAAGACTGATCTGGTCTTGTTGTCCCAGATCTCAAGAACCCTGCAAAAGAAACGACATGCAAAACTGATGCTCCAAGCTCCCAGAAACGATCCGACAACGTCTCCACCTCAAAGGATTCCCTGCATCAAACTGACTTTGGTTTGGCTTTCCTTCAGCATAACTCTGCTCTGAATGACTGTGTTTGGCCTCAAATAGGCCTGGTTTATATAGCATTAGAGTTGGTTTCACATCCCCAACTTCCTCCAAGAATCTGGCCTCCAAAAATGCCCAATATCCCCCAAAAATGGAGTAAATCTGCTAATAATAGGCATAAATAAACAAAAAAAAAACCCAATTCTTATAACAAAAACCCACTTTGGCAAAGTATAGGCGCTAGGCCCCCAAATCGGTGCGCGTGCCCCTATCATCGTGGTCATATGATGCTATTTGTGGCTAAGCGCGAGCCCATAGGCTACGCGCTAGCCCCCAAATCTCGTTCCAGCCCCGGGTCATGTGGCATGTGGCATAACCTGCCGGAACCATGGGCTAACTGTTTGGAACCGCCCGCGCTTTATTGAAACAACTCCCAGTCTTGTGGCGTGTAGATAGAACCGCAACCGTTTGAAACCCCGAGCCTCCGGTTGTATGGAACGGTGATATGTGTTGGCGCGAGGGCTGGGGCTAAGCCCCGGCCCTTTTCTCCGCCGTTCACTCCTTCCACCAAACTCAAATACAAAATGGGCCGTTTAGTTAACAAGTTCCACCGGCGGGGCGGGTGGCTAGCCCAGCCCTGCCAGTCCTTTGCCCGCTCGGAGGTCCCGGGTTCGAACCCCCCGGCGACGACCAAAACAATTTTACACAGAACCTTTAAACCAATGACGGGGTGCCACGTGGAAGCCCTTGACTGGGCCACGTGGCACCCTTACCAACCAATCGGATCATGCCACATGTCAACACGTGATTCGCCCACGTCTACCGCCACATCGTCTCTGCCGTACTGCCACATCGTCGACCGTACTGCAACCTGTCATCCCACGTGTCTGCCCCGTCAGCATGCCACATCAGCTGCTGACGTCATCCTGCCACGTGTCACCCTGTCAGTGGTGACACGTGTCACCTCCGTACTGGTCCAACCGTACCTCCAAACGGCCAAATCTGCCTGACACGTGTCGCCTCCTGGTGATGCTACGTGTCCCCTGTAAGGACCTACCACATGTCGCCTTTTGGAGCCACCACGTCAGCTGTACGGATGTGCCACGTGGACTGTACGAACTGTACAGTCATCCCCTTTTTTGCCTGTTTGACTTTTCGGACAGAACGCGATATCTTCTCCATACGGACTCCGTTTGACGAAGTAAATATACCACCGGAATCAGGAAGACGAGACGGACGCAATGGAACAAGTTTCGTCGCATTCCGAGCACTTTCATTTTTGAGCATTTTTTCAAGCCCTATCAGGCTTCTGGATCCGATTTCGGATCACCTAATCAGAACAACAATCTTGGGAACCTACAACAATTCTAGGTTACCAAAAGCAACCTGGAACAATTCTAGGTTTTCAATGTAAGTATGGAAATTTTGCAATATTTTTCCACAATACTTCTGCTCCAGTTTCCCACCATCATAGTGTGATCTATCATCCTTTGAAGAATGATAATCCACTAAACAACTGCAAAAGGAAAAAAGACACCAATTTCAATATCAATTTAATCATAAAAACAATTTTCAAGATCATAAACTAAAATTACAATTTACAATAGTTGAAAAAAATGTAGTTTCATGAGGTACAAAGATAATTTTCCAATATATTTAGAACCAATGAAAGAGACAAAATTACAAGTTTCTATATCTCATCCACACTTACTATCACTCATTACCACTATTGGAGCATAGTGGGTAGACCCAAGTTTAATCATTAAATCACCAACAAAACCCTAAAGATACTGGCCCTTTCGGCATCACCCGCAAGCAGGTGAAGTCTCACCTGAGGTACTTATGGAGACTGTACGAACCAAGTTTCCACATTCAAGGGGGAATATGAGGAATTCATCTTAGCCATTCACTTACCATTCATTCATTTATCTTGTGCGTGAAATCATAACATCATAATAACCTATGACATATTCATCTTATATATTCATTCATTATATGCGTGAAACCATCAAACAAATATTCATATTAAGTATTAACCATCTATGACATGTGCACATTAAACATAGTAAACAAACACAAACAAAAAATAACGCAAGGTTTTAACATGGTTCACCCCAAATTGGGCTATGTACACAATGACTGGCTTCTTATTTATTCATTCATAGTCTTCATTACATTCATGTGCACTACATTCATGCAATGATCTTCAGTAAAAATCCAAAACTTCCCAAGTCGTTCTATGTTGCAGTGCACACATATTTCTCGACTGATATTCAACTCGTCTCATATTCGACAACTCCACAAAACAATACTCGACTCTTCAACACCCAAACCATCTACTATTGAAGAACTAACTCATACTATCACTCTATGATTCAAAACTTGTAAAAAATAATTATCTACCCAAAAACCCATTACATGTTTATAGTATTTCATTAGGGTTAAGCTCATTACAAAGTAGTTACAAAGTGGACAAAATGTCCCAAAACTCCTAACTACCTCCTTTTTTTCCCTGGCTCCTGAAAAGGTGCTAACTATCTTTCGTGTGCACTACTCCTCTGCTGACTTGTCAAGCGATCTACTCTTGTGCAATTCCCAAAATTTATCCAAAATGGCATGCTCCAAAAACCACATTGCTATCATACCATTCATACATATTTCCATCATACCACTTATCAACCCTACCATTCTACAAACCCCATAATTCATACCATTCCTACATCTCACACCTTCCACTTCATTCTTCCACTATAACCACTCCAACTAATCTCAACATCCATTTTATATCATTTTACATCACTAGACCCATTTGTATTCACTCAAGTAACAAAAAATCATATCTATCATTTCTTACAAGAAGCTACATGAATAGTTTCATACTTTGCTACATGATCCTACAATATTATTGAATAAATTGTAAAAAATAAAACAACCTATAGGAAGCACTAGAAAAAAACAAAATTTCAACACAACAACAACACCAAGGACTCCTACAAGCTAACAATGGACATCTATAGAAACACATCAATCCATGCAACAAATTCATTTCATGTACACACTCCTTTCTCACCAAATTTATTTTATTCATACTTTAATTTCCAATCAAGTAATATTATCATGGTAAAAAAAACCAAAACACCCAAACCCTAGATGAGGTGGGGCTCGAATCTCCACCAAAGGGAGGTGGTCACTAAAGTTTGTTGAGATGTATCACTTAGAGGAAAATTTGGCAATACGAGTTAATAGAAAAGAAAAAAATATGTTTTTGGGGAATGTATGATTGCAAAAAATGGAAATGATGGTGGAAGTCACATCCACAATTGCACCAATTTTTAAAATAAGAGTTAGGTGTGCCACCTTAAGAGATAATTCCCATAATTTCCATGATCTCCCTCTCTCTCTCATGCATGGAATCACTCACACTATCTCATACAACTAACTGATTTTACAACCCTTGAAAGCACACATAATGGTAAAAGGGAAGCTATAGAGTTTAGTTTCCTAGAATTAGAGTAGTGGTATGCCAAAACATTCAAGCTCCGACATCTGAGCAGTGGTATGAGATTGTTAGAAACACATGATCACAGAGTAGTAAAATAAAAACAAATGCGGAAATAAAACATAGAATATGCACAATACAATAGAGACATAGATATATGTGGTTCACCTAGTGTGGGCTACGTCCACCAGAGAAATTGCCAGATCCTTCCTTTTTGTATCCAACAAATGAAGGGATACAACCTACAACACACCCACTATAACTTCCTCTTCTTTCTCTTACGATATCCTCTCTCAAAATACAATATTCACAATGGTACATAGCTGCAATACAGTTCCCTCATAAAAGAGGGTTCCCTTCTAGGGAAAAAAACCCTAACATAACTTCTACCGTCAGATCTGTGACCTTATAATGAACGGTCCAGATTCACTATGAAATTACAATATACATTTACAAGACAATTTTTCCTTCGAGGGATTCATCCCCAAACCCCCACCGGGGGTCTTCTTTCCATTGGACCCCTCAGGGGGGGAAATCCCCCCCTACACCCCACCCCCCCCCGCATGGAGGGTCGTACAATATTATGAGGTGTACAACCTTCATGGGGTATAAACATGGCTAAAAACAAATACCTATGAATCAAGAAGATAATCAGGCTCCACAACCAACAATATCCCTCTTGGATACCGATCACAACAACTCCACTCTTGTTGTACCTACTGGACTATACTCCATCTTGGACCTTGAAAATTTCTCATATTTACCTTCATGCTTGAAGACCAACTGGAACTGAGAAGGAACTCAATTTATCCCTAGTTACTCCCTTTGTTAACATGTCTGCAGGATTCTGGCTAGTGTGTATCTTTTCCAACTTCAAATGTCCATCTTCTAAAACAGATCGTATGAAATGGTACCTGAGATGTATATGCTTAGTCTTCGAATGAAAGGCTGAGTTCTTTGCAAGATGATGGAACTCTCGATGTCATAGTATAGCCTACTATTCTCTTTCTTCTTTCCCAATTCCTCTATAAACCTCTGTAACCAAATCATCTCTTTAGTAGCCTCTGACGCAACAACATACTCTACTTTTGTTGTTGAAAGTGCAACAACCTTTTGCATTTTCGAAATCCAACTTATTGTTGTTCCAACTACAGTAAAAAAATACCTTGTGGTGCTCCTCATGCTATCTTTATCACCTTCCATATTTGAATCAACATATCCTTGTAGAGCCTCCAAAACATAATGCATGAGTAGCAATACCTTTCAAATACCCGAGAATACACTTTATTGCCTCCCAATGTTCTTTACTTGGATTTTTCATATACCTACTCACAACTCCCACTCCATGTGCAATATCTGGTCTTGTGCAAACCATTGCATACATCAAGCTTCCAACTACTGACGAATAAGGGACCCTGGACATGTATTCTATCTCCTCCCATGTCTTGGGAAACATTTATTTGGTTAATTTTAAATGGATGGACAAAGGTGTACTAACTAGTTTTGCATTCTGCATTCTAAACCTCTCCAACACCTTCTCTATGTACTCACCCTGAGACAATGTCAAATTGTGTTTTTTCCTATCTCTTGTTATTCTCATAACAATGATTTTCTTTGCATCACCCAAATCCTTCATCGCAAATGACTTAGCTAATTTCTTCTTGAGAACATTTATATTCTGCATATTAGACTGTGCAAAAATCATGTCATCTACATACAATAGCAAGATAATATAGCTTCCTTTTTCTAGATTTTTAAAATAAGCACAGTGATCAGAATGACATCTGCTATAACCTTGTTATGTTATAAACTTGTCAAACTTCAAATACCACTACCTTGGAGCTTTCTTTAGTCCATGAAAGCTCTTATTCAACCTGCATACCAAATTTTCCTTCCCTTTGACCTCATACCCTTGTGGATGCTGCATATAAATCTCTTCCTCCAAATCCCCATGGAGAAAAAATGTTTTTACATCTAACTGTTCAAGATGTAAATCTTCTACTACCACAAGACTTAAAATAGTCCTAATTGAAGTCATTTTAACAACATGAGAAAATATTTCATCAAAATATATACCTTTTTTTTGTGCAAACCCCTTTACAACAAGTCTAGCCTTGTACCGCTTTTTCCCTCCATCTTCTTCCTTCAACTTGTAAACCCATTTTTTCTGCAATGCTCTTTTTCCTGCAGGAAACTGAACCAAAATCCCAAGTCTGGTTATTTAATAGGGATTCCATTTCCTCTTTCATGCCTTGCTTCCACTTCTTTTTAATGTCTACCTGCATTGACTCTTCATAACATTCTGGTTCATCATAATCAATCGACAATAAATAATACAATGAAGGAGAGTGATCCAGGTGGATATCGGTGGCCACCCACCTTTTCCAACTGGCTCAAAATAGTTTTCTGGGAATTTTGGTAATTTACTATTTTTAGCAGTTTTCACTTCTGGAGCCATTTTGAGGCCCTAAATGATGTTTTTTGGGAAAACATGTTTGCAATATGGAATTTTTGTCAATATTGTGCCTAAAATGAATCTCCTCGACAATACCTTTCCAACGGGCTATCGTGTGCCTAAAATGGAGATCGTATGCAAAAGTTACGACCCCGAGAAGTTGATGTACTAACTTACTCAAACGGGGCCCACATGACTTTTGGTGCTTCATCTCCTAGGGTTAGGTGTTTGGATGTCTAGGGATTTTGACATTCCTGTTTATTGTAAAAAGGCCTTCATAGCCTCATTGTAATCATTTTATTGTGAATGGGAGTAGCCGTCACATCTCTTCTCAGAGACAAGCTGCCACCATTCTAGCGAGTCTTTCACTCTGTATTTTTACAGTCTCTGTACATTTATTTCATTAATAGAAATCATGTATTACTGTATATATGTGTTTATGGTTTCATATCTGATACATTTCTGTTATATTATTGGATATACGTGATATCTCTGTGCATTTCTTTATTATATATTCGCTCTCATTTTGTGCCGAAAATAATCTGTATTAGTGGTATCAGAGCAGGTTGTTCTTGATCGTTTTTCAGTGCATGTCCTTGACGAGGTCCAAGTATAGAAAGTTGGGTCTCGATCTTGTCTCTCTTGAAGACAATCACTCTCGCATGCCCAATAAACCCTTCATGGTGGAAGAAAAGAAAAATTATGGAGCAGACAATCCTATAAGTCTGTTGCTTGAGAAATCTCTCACGCGACAGAGGGACGAAAGTATGGAGATTTTTTTCCACATCCTTCAATGCCCCCCGATAGCATCAGGCGCATATTCATCAAGCGACCACTTTGGAGGAACCTTAACTTTTAAGGTACAAGTCAATTTTGATATTCCTATATTTGAAGGTCAGATAGATGCAGATGCCCTAGATAAATGGTTAAATCTGTTAGAAGGTTATTTCTTTGTTCACAATTTTTTCGATAGAGAAAAGATCATCTTTGCACTCCTTAAGGCTCTCCCCCATGTCAAACATTGGTGGGAAGCTTACTGGGAGCAGAGTTCCATAGAGGAGTCTGGAATATATGGGGCCGAGCCCACTTGGGATTTTTTTGTTGATGCGATAAAGGAACAATATTACCCTGTTGGCAACTATGAGGACCAGTACATGAGATGGACCACACTGCGGAAAGAGAGGGGCCAAGTAGTTCCAGAGTTCACCAATACCTTCTATACCTTGCGCACCAAGCTGGGTATCAAAGACTCCAAACGACATTTGGTTTTGAAATACCGTGGGGCTCTACATAGATACATCCAAACTGAAATGGATTTTCTGGACATCTCATCACTCGGTGCTGCTTATCGATATGCTGTTAAAATCGAACAGAAATTTAAGCACCATAACAAACGGGAGTTCGGGTCTGCAAGTCTGCAACAACCAAAGTATGACAAAGATGGCCCTAACAAACAGTCTCTCGAAAACTAGCCAAGCCACAGGAAAAGAAGGGTCACGGGAAGACAAAGAAGGACACTAAAAAATGGTGCGATTTCCAAAAAGTCCCTTGGCACAACACCGATGAATGTCGCTCAAAACAATCATTGGTGGATGAGATCAAAGACAAGGAGATGAACCCTGATTCATAATCTGATTATGAAAATACTGGTAAAGGAAAGATCATTGATGCATACCCCATTGCTATTGTTGCGACCGCAACAATTCAACCAGAAGAACCAACAGATCCTGAAGAGGGGGAGCGCCTTATTCATTCACAGATGTGGGTGAAGGGGACCCCGCTGGATTTTGTTGTTGATAGAGGAAGCCATAAAAACCTCAACTCAATAGAGGTCGTCAAACAGTTGGGATTGTCGACAACACCACACCCGCAACCATACAACATCGGGTGGCTTCACCAAGGACGAGATCTCCATGTCATCCAACAGTGTTGATTATCATACGTCATCCAACCCTTCAAGGATGAGGTATTGAGTGATGTTTCCCCACTGGATGTCTGTGATGTCTTCTTGGGCCAACCATATATGTGGAGATGCCATGCTGTTTATGAGTCTCGACCCCGTAGTGTCATTGTTACTTTGGGGGGTCATCTCTACAAAATACTAGAGGTAGTTCCAACTATTTTTCCACCTAAGAAGTGTCACAAGGTAGTATCTCATACTACAAAATTCAGCTTCTTTACAATCTGTTCAAAAGGGGAACAAAAGGACACTGTAACCACTACAACCTCGCCCTAGGAACCTTCTATCCAACAGAGGTAGGTCTACAAGGTTGCAACAAAGCTCAAAGATTCCTTATGCACATTGTCATCTCATGTAGCTCAACTTGTTGAACAACCTCAACCTCAACAGGTTCATGACAGACTTCCACAAACTGAGCAGCGCGACATCTCTACCAAGGAAAGCAACTCACCAAGATTCAGATTCAACAAATGATTTTTCCTTTCCCCCGGGCACTCAATGCAATGGATACCATTGCTTCATAAGGAGGTAGGATTGATACAAGTGGATATCGATGGCCACCCACCTTTCCCAGCTGGCTCAAAACAATTTTTTGGCAGTTTTGGTAATTTACTATTTTTAGCAGTTTTCACTTTTGGAGTCGTTTTGAGGCCTTAAACGATGTTTTTTGGGAAAACATGTTTGAAATATGAAAGTTCATTTGATATTGCACCTAAAATGAATCTCCTCGATGATACCTTTCCAACGAGCTATCGTGCACCTAAAATGGAGATCGTATGCAAAAGTCACGACCCCGAGAAGTTGATGTACTAACTTACCCAAACGAGGCCCACATGACTTTTGGCGCTTCATATCCTAGGGTTAGGTTTTTTTATTTCTAGGGTTTTTGGAATTCCTGTTTATTGTAAAAAGGCCTTCAGAACCTCATTGTAATCATATTCTTGCGAATGCGAATAGCCGTCACATCTCTTCTCAGAGATAAGATGCCACCATTCTAGTGAGTCTTTCACTCTGTATTTTTACAGTCTCTGTACATTTATTTCATTAATAGAAATTGTGTATTATTGTATATCTGTGTTTATGGTTGCATCTATGATACATTTCTATTATGTTATTGGATATCCGTGATATCTCTATGCATTTATTTATTATATCTCTGCTCTCATTTCGTGCCGAAAATAATCTGGATCAGAGAGTATCGTTCAGGGGGTTTACTTAACCTGGAAGATATTCTAACAACACTTGCAGGATTTTGAGGTACTTGTTGCTCCTGTTGTTGTACATTTTGATTTTATGGTACCTTTGGAATTTATTTTTCAGTGATCTCATCAAGCACTGTGTATTCTGGTTTTTATTTTTCTCGTTTCTTTCCCTGCAATTGATCTTTGTACTTGGCCTTCTCATTGAATATGACATATCTACTCCTAATTATTTTGTGATTTTCATAATCCCATAAACGATAACCAAAATCATTAACAGTGTATCTAATAAATGTACACTTCTTGGATTTTTCCTCAAGCTTTGTTCTATTTCCTTTATCAATATGGACAAATGCTTCACAACCGAAAGTCTTCAAAAAATAATAGTTTACCTTTTTACCTGTCCATGCCTCCTCTGGAATTCCACCATACAAAGAGCTTGAAGGTCCTATGTTTATTAAGTAAACACCAATATCTACAACATTTTTCCAGAACTGTAAGGGAAAACCAACATGCTATCTCATACTCCTTGCACGCTCCATGATTGTCCTGTTCATCCTTTCTAACACACCATTTTCTTGTGGTGTTCCTGGAACTATCTTCTCTCTACGAATCCCATGATATGAACAATAGTCATCAAACTCCTTGCTTCAATATTCACCTCCATTGTCTGATATGAGGCACTTCAAACTTTTTCCTGTCTCATTCTCAACCAAAGGTTTCCATTTCTTAAAAGTGTCAAAATCATCATATTTTTGTCGAATGCAATAAAACCAAGTTTTTCTAGTTACATCATCAATAAAAGTAACATAATAATGAGAGACACCAAGAGATGATACCTGAGCTAGTCCCCATACATTTTTATGCACAATATCTAACCTTTCACTCTTCTTTTCTTTTTTGACTCTGAGAAATCAGACTCTCTTATGTTTTCCATAAACACAGTGCTCACAGAAATCCAAATCAATTTGTTTAAGATCTGGCAACAAATTTATTTTGTGAATTATCTACATCCCCTTCTCACTCATGTGTCTAAGCCTATGATACCACAATGTTGTATCCACTCCTGTATATGCTAAATAGATAGAAGAATCAATATTACCAGTACATAAATAAAATGTACCTACCTTCTCTCCTTTTTCTATCACTAGTGATCCTTTGGTGACCTTCCACGTCTTATATGTAAATATAGATATACAACCTTCACTTTCCAACTAACCTGATGAAATTGGATTTTTCCTTAGCTTTGGAACATGTCTTACCTCTTTCAACAACCATTGGTTTCCATTCATTTGCTTTACTTTTACCTTTCCCATTCCAACAATTTTGCATGGTGCATCATCACCCAAATGAACCTGTCCAAAATCACCTTGAACATAATCTAGAAAATGTTTCCTATGGGGTGTGGCATGAAATGAATCCCATGAATCTACTACCAAAGACTTAGAAAATTATCTACAGAAAGAATCAAAGCATCTTGTAACACATCACTTGTTACATTTGCTTTATGATTTTTTTTTTTTTTGTTGTCCATCTCTTTGTTTCTTTGGAGCTCTCCAGTCTTTCTTCCAATGTCCTTTATTCCCACAATTCCAACACTCTATCTTTCCCAGTCTATATTTGGATTTGCCCTTCCTAGAATTCCTGTGGTTCCCTAAGCCCTTTCCTCTATCCTTTTGTCTTACCCTATTCTCCATGTTTAACACATTACCTGATGTCTCACCTGTGCTTTTCCATCTCATTTACTCACTAAGGATAACACCAAAAACATCATCAAATTTTAAAGTGTTTGAACCAGAGACATAGTTACTTACAACCACGACCAAGCCATTCCAAATTTATGGAAATGAGCACAAGATTAGAAGAGCCCCGACCTCATCATCAAAGTTCACTTTTACATAACTTAGTTGATTAGTAACCATATTAAATTCATTTAAATGATATGCAACAAACCCACATTATGACATATTCATATTAAATAATCTCTTCATTAGAAATGCCTTATTGGATGCCAAGGGTTTTTCATACAGTTTAGCCAATGCGCCCATCATCTCCTTCATTGTATTTTATTTCGAAATATTGAAAGCCACCGACGCTGCTAGGCTAAACCGTATCATTCCTAGTGCCTTTCTGTCAAGAACCTCCCATTATTCGTCCTTCATGGCCCTCAACTTCTTTTCTATTCCACCCAATGGTAGGAATAGATCCTTCTAATATAAATAATGTTCCATCTACATCTTCCATAAATGGTATTTTTGGCCATTAAATTTCTTGACCCTAAAATTTCCATCTTTTTCCATTGCTCCCAATCGAACCAGGAACCCTCTTTTCCTGTGGGTTACCTTTCACTCTGATACCAGTTGTTAGAAAAATAGGATCGTGTAGCAATAAAATAGAAACAAATGCAGAAATAAAACACAAAAGATACATAATACAATATAGACACAGACATACATGGTTCACCTAGTGTGGGCTACGTCCACCAGAGAAATTGCCAGGTCCTTCCTTTTTATTATTCAACAAATGAAGGGATACAACCTATAGCACACCCGTTGTAACTTCCTCTTATTTCTATCATAGTCGCCTCTCTAATAATACAATGTTCACAATGATACATAACTGCAATACAATTACCTCATAAAAGAGGGTTTCCTTCTAGGGAAAAAAACCTTAACAAAACTTCTACTGTCAGATCTGCGACCTTATAATGAATGATCCAGATTTACTATGAAATTATAATATACATTTACAGGGCAATTTTTCCTTTGGGGGCTCCCCCCTGAACCCCCGCCGGGGGCCCACTTTTCCCCGGACCCCCCAATCGGGAATATGAGCCCCCCTATAACCCCCCCCATGTGAAGGGGTGTACAATATTACGGGGTGTACAGTCTTCATGGGGTATAAACATGGCTGAAAACAAAGACCTATGAAACATGAAGATAATCAGGCTCCACAACCAACAAAGCTGCCATAAAAAACTACATGAAATGTTAGTAACAAAGTTCTTACATACCCTATACTCTATATCACATATTGAAATTTTGTATAGTGGTTTTCTACAAGGTTGAGGACTTCAGGGAGTTCTTAGTGTATTCTTAGAGTTTCAAGAGTTACTATGAATCCTATATCCATACACCATTTCATACTACAGGGTACCAACTTGGTCAAATATTCCATTTCCAAAATTGACCACACCAACTCTTGATCTGGTCCCTTTATTTTTCTTCCTACTATCTCACCAATAAAACAAGGAATCCCTTGTTCCCATTTCAACACTAAAATTTGTAGGATTAGGGAAGGCATTTTCAAACATTTTCAAACTCTCTGGCCCCAAAATCCATGAAGTCATTCTTAGCTCTGTACCTACAACTTGTTTTTGTTCTATCATTTCTATGGGAGAAGACATCATAGAAACAAGTTTTTGGACCTAAGCAGTTCCATGTTCGTGCAAAACCATAGTCCAACATAGCCTATGTAAGGTAATTTTCCAATATCACTTGTAACAAACCATTATACAACCTTTCCTCTATTTTTTTTCCTCATTACATAAACCTAAAAGAGCCAAACCATTCATATTTCATCAATTATCTGAGCTACAAAAGTAAACCATGGGAGGGGGCTCTAATAGAAGGGAACCAATTGACACCTCTAGGGTTTATAATAAATCGATTGAAATTTTCAAGGACTTCAATTGGCTTGTGTATTTTGATTGAATCAAAGGGTATGATGAGAAGGTATCCCTAGAATTTGCACATAATTTCCAAAATGTTAGGGACCAAGAACATGTTACAATATTTAGAGGAATGGTGCTACGGGAAAATGAAGATAACATTATCAAAGTGTCAGGGTTTTCCATCGGTTTTTATTGGGATAAGGATGAGATGAAAGAAGCCATAGATGCCAAAAATCTATTCTTCCTTAGCTATGAGAATCCCGATGACAAAAATAGGGTTGGAAGGGAGAGCCTTCTAGATTCATGTCCTGAAGTATCATACCATTTTCTTAAATACATTACTTGTGAGGGAAGGTTAAGTGTAATTTATGAATATCATTTCATATTTTTGCACCAACGGAGAGAAATGTTATCATAATTGTACTATAACCAAAAACACTGTCCGATTTGACTGATTTTAGGGCCATTCCAGTTTAGTTCAATGTTTCAGACCATTTTTGGTTGGTTTCATATTGAACTGATTGGTTTCATACCAAACTAGACGGTTCCATATTGAACCGACCTTAAAGAACCAAACTTGTTGGTTTCATATAGAACTAATTAGTTATGTATGGTGTTGAACGGAGTGGCTATGGACCACCAAAACCTTTTTTTTTTTAAACCAATAAATTGAGTTATTTTCAAGAAAAATACCTAACCCTCGGGCCATACTAATTCTATTTAAAGAGTCCCCTCCTCTCCATTTCACCCACCCTAGTAATTAATGGTAATATTAAATTATTAAAGTAAAAGTGACATTCTCCTTTACCTTTCATTTTCATCCTTTTACTTAAATTTTTAACATTACCATTAATTGTTTTAGGATGTTTTGAGAGTGGTTCCAACCTCATTGGGTTTCGTATGAAGAAATTATAATTTTAGATCCCATTCAAAATTTAGTAGACTTCACAGTTTTCAAGATTTCATGATCGGAAGTATTGCAACGTTTCCATTGTATTCTATCATGTATGAGAGTATGGAACTATCATTTAATAAAGATAACCAATCCCTCTATGTACCTCGATGTAGGTGGGATTTATTGTTGAACTCTTATGTCATGACCCTAGTACAAATGTACCCTTTACTCAAGAAAAATCACCGATTAAGCATGTTAATATTTTTCTATCTTATTTTAATGCTTATAGGGTGACACTGATGATGAGGATCCAAATATAGGTAGTGATTTTGATGATATGTAGTTATTTGTTTTAGCAATACATTTTGGGACACAAGCCATTTAGAGCTTCTTTTCTAATGTATTTTGGTTTAGTGATGGATTGCACTCGGTGTTATTTTGGTTATATTCATCCTTACTTTATATATAAATGATAAACTTTGCATACTTATGTATAATGGTTTTTATTCATATGGATGCAAATGAATACATATGTTTTTTTTCAAAATTTGAATATTTTATGTATTTTTGATCAACTCGGTTTTTGATCTATTTTTAGATACTTTAAGATTAGAGAGAAAACCATAGCTCAATCGGAAGTGGCTAGTCCTCCAAGAGAGATAGAACCAAGTACCAAGTATTTCCTATGTTGGGAAAACCAATATATTATTCCATAGTGAATCTGGAGGACATCCCAATCCTAGAGAAATCCCATCAAGGGAACCTAAGGAAGAAAAATCAACAAAACCTACAAATTTCACTTTGCAACTCACCTTGAGTGAGTTAGAATAAACCAGGAATGAAGCCCTTAGATGGAGAATCCTAGAAGAGGATAAAATAAGTAAGGAAAACCAAGCATATGGAAGTATAGAGAATCTAGAGTAGTAGTTCCACCATATACAATAATTTTTTTATATTATGAAGGTGCAAGGAATTGATAGCCATAAACAACTTGAGATGGAAAACGAAGCCTTAAGGGAATAATTGGCTAAAACAAAGATATATTTGGCTCACCAAACTAAAAGAGTAGAGTTAATGGAAGCATATATAACTAGAATGGCTCAATTGGTATAAGATATGATGATCTTTAGATAGCTAACTAAGGTATACAACGTTTTTTTCAAGGAACAATGGTATAGATTCTAAATGAAAAGTTTAGAAAAACAACTCCCATTCAATATAGACACCCCCAAGGAGTTTGTGGATGTCTGAAAGTAATATTATGAGGAAGAAAGTGATTATATGTGTGAATTTTATTTGCACAATATCACCCTACCAAACCCCTACATGTAGATTTAAACCTTGTACAATATTTTACTGCAAATAGATTTTCAATAAAAGAACAGAAAAGATACAATGGAAAATACACACATTACACAAAGATTTTTCCCTTGGAAAAACAAACTGGGAAAACCAACATATTCTATATTCATTCATAGTGATACATTGTTTACAATACAATATACATATAGGAGCCAACGTCATCCAAAACCCTTACCCAATGCCCTGGATTAGTCAAAAACCCTAATTCCTTATCTAAAAATAGAAAAAACATCGACAAAAACCATGTGATGAAAAACCGCCCAACAATGGACATGAAAATCAAGGCGACACGAAAAACGAGGAAAAATGCGACATGTTTCCCGAAGGCAAAAAGGCTAGTTGTGCAAAGAATATAACATATACCCAACATTCTCCCAGTTGTTGTTTTCTTTACATACAGGGTGTTACAGGGTTACATAGTCAACAATCCAGGGCAACAATGCCCATCGATCCTCTACACGAAGATAAATTCTCAGTGCTCACATATTTTTTTAATGAATCTGCAACATTCTTCAAAGTGTCCACCTTCATTAGAAACACTTTATTTTCTTAAACCATGTCTCTCACAAAGTGATATTGAATATCAATATGCTTTGTCTTTGAATGATAAGCCGTGTTCTTCGCTAAAAAAATTTCACTCTGACTATCACAATCTATCCTTACAGCTTGCTATCCCAACCTAATACATGAACACAATATTTGTAACCACATTGCTTCCTTGCTTGCATGAGTGGCTTCCATGTATTCAAATTATGTAGTTGAAAGTGCTACTACAACCTATCTTTTGCTCATCCAACTGATTGCTCCTCCAAATAGGTTAAACACATACCCTCTTGTAGATATCCTACGATCCAGATCTCCATCCCAGTCTGTATCCACAAAGCCATGTCTGTCCAACATGCTATCCAATATTGGTCTTCCTTGGTAGCATAATCCATAGCTAGCAGTACCACGCAAATACCTGAAAACCCTTTTTACTACTGTCCAATGCTCCTTCCCTAGTTTTGACATATACCTGCTCAAAAATTCCACTGCATGTGAAATGTTCATTCTAGTACAGACCATTGCATACATCAAACTACCAACTTCACTCGCATATGGAACATGAGACATGTTCTCCTCCTCTTCCTCTATCTTGGGACACTGACTTGTAGATAACTTTACACCAACATGAATAGCGACCTTTACTGGTTTACATTCCTGCATATTAAACTTCTGCAATATTATCTCAACATATTTTCTCTAATTTAAATAGAGTTTCCTCTTTTTCTGATCTCTTTTAATTTCCATGCCCAAAAGGAAATTTGAAGCACCAATATCCTTCATGTCAAATTTAGAGGACCACTGAGTTTTCACATCCTGGATAATCTCCTTGTTGTTTCCTATTAGCAACATGTCATCCACATACAAGACCAACTAAATCAAATGATCACCAATTAATTTAAAATACACACAATTCTCCTCTTTGCTTCTTGTGAAGCCAAGTCTTAGCATACAAGTATCAAAGTTTTGATACCACAACCTTGGTGATTGTTTTAAACCATACTGTGACTTTTTCAGCGTGCATACCAACTCCTTCTTTCCCTTCACTGCAAAACCTTTTGGCTGCTTCATACATATTTCTTCTTCCAGATCCCCATGTAGAAATGTTGTCTTCACATCCATATATTCTACTTCAAAATCAAATGTAGCAACAACAGATAAAACAAAACTTATAGAAGTTAACTTGGCAACATGAGAAAAAATCTCACCAAAATCAATTCCCTCAACCTGAGAATAACCCTTTTCTACTAACTGAGCTTTGTATTTCTCCACTTTTCCTTATGCATTCAACTTCTTTTTAAATACCCATTTACTGCCAATGGGATTTCTTCCAGTCGACAACTCCACTAGATCCCAAGCCTCATTCTTATCCAAGGTTGTCATTTCTTCATCCATGGCCTTTTTCCATATCTTTCCATCCTATGAATCCACTGCCTCCCTGATAGTTCTAGGATCATAATCAATAATAGACAAAGAAAAATTTGAACGAAAATCAGATGGAGTATACCTTTCCGATAGCCTTCTTTCTTGAACCGATCTCCTCAATACTAGAGTATGAGTATTTTCTTCTTCTGATTCATGTTCTTCTGTAGAGTCTGATTCATCATCCTTTAAATCAAACTCTATTTTCTCTGGTTCTTCTTTACTTGGTAGGAATTCATATTTAAAAAAATCCTTCATTTCTCTAAATACCACATCTAGACTATACACAACTTTCTTAGTTTTTGTGTTCCAAAGCTTATAACCTTTGAGACCATCTTTATACCCAATAAAGATACACTTTTCAACCTTCTTATCTAGCTTACTCTTGTTTTCCTTTGGAACATGAACATAAGCCTCACAACCAAATACATTGAGATGTGTGAGAGAATGTTTCTTTCCAGTCCATACCTCTTGTGGAGTCTTTTCATCCAGCGTTGATGATGGTGATCTGTTGACTAGGTAACATGCAATACCCACTGCCTCTGCCCAACATTCTTTCCCTAACCTGACACCACTAAGCATGCACCTTGCTTTTTCCATCAACATCCTATTCATCCTTTCTGCAACTCCATTTTTCTAAGGTGTATATGAAGTAGTCTTCTTCCTTTCTATACCACACTTCTTACATAATTCTTCAAATTCATTCCCACATAACTCTTCGCCATTATTTGTCCTCAACACCTTAATTCTTTTCTCTATTTGATTCTCAACAAGAGCCTTAAACTATTTAAACTTTTCAAAGACTTTATATTTCTTCCCGAGGAAATATATCCAAGTATTCGTCAAGAAGTCATCTATAAATGAGAAATAGTACACAAATTTTCCCAATGATGGGACCGACATAAGTCTAAACACATCACTGTGAACTAGTTGTAAAATTCCTTCTACCCTCATTGCACCAGAGGGGAATCTTACCAGATTATGCTTCCCATATACACAATGTTCACAGAAATAAAAATCCAGAGAGCAGTTAGACATACCTTCAACCATAACTTTACAGTGTAGTATTCGAAGACCCTTCTCTATGATATGCCCCAGTCTTTGATGCCACAACATAACCATTTCTCCAGATACTGTAGGAGTTATTTCTTCTTCAACTCCAATATCAAGAACAATGGAACTATTACACCCATCACTAATAGTGCTTCCTTACAGCTTATACAGAGTTCCAAACCGAACTCGCTTTTGCAACACCATTGCTCCTCGAACCATCCTGCAGGTTTCCTTTTCAAATATTTTTTTTACCCCTACATCGTCCATTTTTCTTATAGAAATAAAATTTCTGGCCAAACCTGGGATGTGCAGAACACCAGTAGTGTTATAATCCTTCCATCTATGATCCTCAACTTGAATTTTCCTCGTCCTATTATTCTAGTTATCGAATCATCACCCAGGAAAACATTACCTTCATCATACCTTTCATATTCACAGAACCACCCCCTGTGGGGATTCATATGAAATGATGCACCTGAGTCAACCAATCATTACTCATTATCTGCATGTGTGCTTGAATAAGCCAAGTACACATCCCCTCCTTCCTTGGAGGTATTTTCTTCTATAGAAGGAGCTTCTTCAGATCCCTTCTTTTTCTCAATTTTGGATCTACACTACTTCTTGTAGCGCCCTTCTTTTCCACATCTCCAACATACCTTTACAAACTTTCCAAGAGATTTATATCTACCCTTAGACTTATATCTCCCACTTGAGGACTTATATCTATTTATTTCCTGGGAGTGTCCTCTTGCAAATAATGCATCTTTTCTCTGTCCTTCCATGTTCTTTCATCTCATCTCCTCTGACAACAAGGATGAGACCACTTCATCAAAATTCAAGGAAGTTGTATTAATACCTATGCCCACAACCAGAATATCCCATGAGTCTAGTAAGGAGAACAGTAAACTGATACACTTATCTTCATCTGAAATTTTAATCTCAACAGATACTAACTGACTTACCACAGTATTGAAGGTGTTAAAATGATCTGCCACCGAGTCTCCATCTCTCATCCTCAAGTTATACAACTTATTTCTTAGGAAAAGTTTATTTACTAGGGACTTAAACTGATACAACTTCCCCAACTTATCCCATAAATATTTGGCTGTAGATTCCTCTGATACATTCAATAATACTGAATCTGAGAGACACAGTCGGATTGTGCACTTTGCCTTCCGATCCAACTTTTTCCAGTAATTTGCTAAAGTTCCTGTAGATGTAGTACCTATATCCACCGTGATCCACTCATCTTTGTCCACCAATAGATCTTCCATGTTGATATTCCACATCTCAAAAATTTTCCCATTAAACTTCTCAATCTCCATTTTCGAACTGCTCGCCATTTCATTTCACCTGAAAAATCAATACCACAATCTCCCACTGTAACAAGTCTTATCATAGTCCCGAGGAATAATCTTGACCAAAAAGGCGTCCCCCTGAAGCCAACAAAGCTCTGATACCAAATGTAGATTTTAACCTTGTACAATATTTTACTACAAATAGATTTTCAATAAAATAACAAAAAAGATACAGTGTAAAATGCACACATTACACAGAGATTTTTCCCCTGGAAACCCAAACTGAGAAAACTAGCATATTCTATATTCATTCATAGTGAACATTGTTTACAATACAATATACATATAGGATCCAGTGACATCCAAAACCCTAACCCAATGATCTGGATTAGTCAACAACCCTAATTCCTTAACTAGAAATAGAAAACCATTGGCAAAAACCATGTGCCCAAAAACCGTCCAACAATGGACATGCAAATCGAGGCGAGATGAAAAACAAGGAAAAAATGTGACACGTTTATCGAAGGTAAAAAGTCTAGTCGTGCAAAGAATATAACATATACCCAACACTACAATTGGAATCCAAACCCATATGTAGGGAAATTCCAACTAAGAGCATTATCATCCCAGATTCATCATGAAGATTTGAGGGCAATTGAATTGAAAACATATAGGGAAGAAGAGTTGAATAATCCTCTTTGGATCATTGATAATATCACCAAGCTAGAAGAGCTCATGGAAAACAATGATCTTGTCACCTCTGATGCATAATTGGCTCCCATCATTGAGAATAAATAAAGGAAATATTTTGTCTACTTTGAAGATACTATAAGGATTTTAGGTGAGGAGGTATCCTAGGCTTGTCAAAGGAGGTGGAAATCATTTCCACATGGTCTCCAAAAGAGAGAACCTCACTCACCAAGAGATATGGGATTTTCCCTATTTAGGGCCCAACTTTGCAAGAAACCCTAAGGAAACTAAGGTTGAAATAGATCAGGTTGAGGTTTAATCCACCTCTTCTACTGCAACTTTCACCACCAACAAGCTTGGATGGGAAAAAGAGAAGGAATAATGAAAGGATATTGAGGACATTTCTATGTACTATGGCCATGGGACCATCACCAAATTTGTAGCATGGGATGTTAAGTAGATACACAAGGAAAAATATCAGTGACTTACAAAACAAGATATAGCAATAGAATTTCATCAATTTTGTTGCACAAGGGTGTGAAAAACACTAAGACGGGGGGTGATGATGAGCCTCCACATTGTATATCGTAAGGCACATTTGAGATACATTTTGACCTTATTTTTTACTTAATGAACCCTCCTTTTTATCATGATCAATATAAGACTATGATTTTGTACTATTAAATGATGAATGGAATGGTTGACTAATAAAGTATGTGCTTTATTTGATTTTATCTCTTTATTTCATGATGTTGTGGATATTTGCATGCATATTAACCCATGCTCCAAGAAAGTCAAATAACCAAGGGACTCTTACTCCAACATGACACAAGGAAAAATGGGGATTTTTTCCTCTCATCCTTCTCCATGGACCATAGGCTACCAAGTCTTTAAGGCAACATATCTAGTCCAATCCATTTGAACTACTAACTCAGGAGGAGAAATCTATCAAGTGATTTGGTTTCTAGAAACAAGGACCCTTATTATAGGGATCCCAGGGACATAGGTAATTCAATCAAGAAGTGATTGAAAATATGAATAATGCAAGATCTCAGTATAATAAGAAGTCAGGGGCTAGTCCTAAGTACTTAGACATTTTTTCATAATTATTGTATGGTCATTGTGTTAAGAATTTAGAGACTCAAATTTCTTTAAGATGAATTTTTGTTTTTAAGATGATATGATAAAGGAGAATTTATACTTCCAGTCTTTTTTTTAATAGTAGTTTTTAATGTTCCTTACCAAATATTTGGGTAAGGGCCCACTCAAGGTTACTTAAGGAACTTTTGTACTTTATTTCACTTTAAACATTTTTTCTTCTATTCATAGATTGTTTTATGCATGATTTATGTATATGTAATATGTTTCTTGTAGTAGTAACATACTTCTTGTAGCATAATTTCATTTTTTAAAACTTCATTCTCACTCTCATTTAGCTCAATTCATTTACAATTTGTGTTTGGCATAGATTCTTTCATTTCTTGTAGAAATACTACATTTTCTGCAATTCTATTTAGTTTCTTGTAGCGACATCACAACTCCTGTAGGAATATATTGTTTCCTATAACATTCACTACCAACACTATTTTGGATAGTTTTTAGACTTTTCCATTATCAGAATATACATGTTAAATCATGAATTGCTTTAGTCTTACTTCAGGATGGATTAATTTTCTTTATCATGATTTTTTACAATTTATGTAATAGAATAGTATATTCTAGGGTTCACTCTATTTTCTTAGCATAACTTAGGTAGATGCAATTCTATTTTCTAGCAAGTTTTCTTCTTGGTTTTGGGATCTGTTAGTACCATGTTTTACCCTATCATTGATATAAAAGTTTTTCAAGGTTATAAGGCTGAGAATGGATGAGCTAGAGACAAAAGGAGAGATTCTAGAGAATATGAACAAAAACATCCAAGCTCTTTTGAGGAAAATTGAAGAAAATAATAGAAAATGCATGACCTACGTGCCTAAGGTAACATTTAAGTGCTTTTGTGCTTATCAAAAGTTAAAGAAGGGCCTATTGAGTCTTGTTGACGGGCGAAAATGAACGCTCGCCAACTGGAAGAGTGAATCCGGTCCGGGGTTGTCTAAATAACCCAAGCCGTTTGGGATGATCCACCCTGACGGGTTTAGCGGCTCCGTTAGTCGATCTAAGTCCTAGGAAAACAAAAGAAAACTACACTAAGGAACTAATCTAAATAAAAACAACAATTAAAACAAACTAATAAACAAATCTAAAGTACATATATACAATCTATTACCTAAACTATACAACTATAATTCTATAAAATTAAATGTTCAAATATCAACAGAATTAGATATAACTACAAATGTACAATATTTACAGATTTACAGATTTTAAATGAAAACCTGAAAAAAAATCATTTGTGACTGTCCTAAGACATCAATACTATTGTTTTTTGATATTTTATAATTTTGTGAGAATGAAATAAAATAAAAACTATCTAAGCTAAGAAACTAAAATAATAACTCTAACTATAAATCTGAACTATACATATATCTATCTAAACTACTTAAATAACACTAATAAGCTAACCTGTAATAACGCTTTCCAATTTGTCCTGTGTAAAAAATCCAGTTCAGCTGTTCGATGGGAGGAAACCCGCACCAAATTGTCTGCAAGCTTCTTGTAAACTAGAAGCGGCAGTGCTCTTTGAGTATCAATAACAGAACAAAACAAGACATACAATTGACAACAATCTTATGATTTACAAATCGTCGCAGTTAGATAAATCTGTGTGCAAAGATCTATACAAAATGATTCATTTAACGAAGAAGGTAAACATGTGATTCCTTAAATTGAAACAAAGTAATTGCTGTAATTTCAAAATAAGAGAGATCAGATATGGACAACACATAAAACAAGTCACATCAACCTGCAATGAATTACGATAGCTAAAGTAGTCGATAATTAATTGCAAACTGATATGAAGAAAACTTGAAATAAAAGTTTGATATATTGAAAGCTAAAGCTGTTACAAGACATCAACTTTCATCCCAGTCTATATCATAAATCCATAGTCTAGTTCTCCCCATAGTGATGATGATAATGATGTTCATTACAAAAAATAACAAGTATTTAAAGACCTCCCACAGGGTAAAACATCCCTGTGAAAATTATCAAAACAGTTTACAAAACATATGTGGATAACATCCCAAGTCCCTATTTTTTGCTTATGACTAACAATTGAAAACTATATCTAAACTGCTACAGCATGTCCCATTTGTCAATGAAATTCGTAGGTACCTGAAAGTAGACAAGAATACAGAAGTTCAGATATTGTTTTATCGATAAAATTGACAAAAAATCTAATTTTTAAGACTAGCTACAGAATCTTGCGATTCTGTAGCTGGTCTAATTTGGAAACAAAAATGTTTTAAAACCATCCAAAACTAACAGAAATATATTCAAACTATTAAACAAATATTTGATTACTAATTGAAAACAAAGAAAATCATTTAAATCACAACAAACCAAAACTTCTATGCTAATTTAGAACAAACGAAATCGTAATTGAATCTATTTCAATCGAAACAGACTATAAACGAATATCAAATAAATCTTTGGTACGAATTCAACTCATATACAAAATCCATCCATATAGAGGTAAAACTCCTACATCCATCTGTTTTGCATATCAATAAATCTATCTAGAATTAATTGTAGAGAATTAAAGATGAAAAATCTTGTCACCGGATCCAAAGCATACACCAGTTCCATGGCAGCTTTAGCAGGACAATTAGATTGAAATCACACCACTCTTGAAGGAAGCCGCAACACCAGTTGCCCACCTACAACACTTTAAAAAAAAGTCTGCCAAAATAAAAGTCTGAACAATTTCTAACAAAAGTACCATGGACGGACACAAGCCATGGCCCAAAGCAGTCAACAAGTAGCCACGACTATCCAAAACCTGGAGGACCCAATGTGCACAGCTGAAAAACCTTGCAATACCCAATGCAAACACATAATGGGATGTGAATGGTTCAACAATATTTATATTTTGCATCACGCGAAGCTGTGGAAAAACTGCAACAACTTCAAGGTAAACACAAAAGGCCCAAAGTATCCTGTTTACAATATTATGGGATGTCGTTGGATGGACAAAATGTGCAAGTGTAGCACATGTAATCACCACATAATATATTGAAAATTATCCAAATATTCGTCATGTGTTACATTCAACTTGAAACGTATCATGTAAATCACCCACAAAGTGGTGGCTAATGTTGCAAAATCAAGCACTGTGTGTATATCATATTCCATAACAAAACTGTAGTACACCCTCACTGCTAAGAATATAGCAGTAAGCTCCTGAGATTTAAGTGATAAGCCTGCACAGTTCCTTGTCCTGTAGATGTAAAAATTTGTTGGAAGACTGTTTGAATACCCTTTGAATTGATCAAGGGTTCAACAGGGGGAAAATACACATGGCTGGACGAGTGAGAGAGGTGCTGTGGCCCAGGTCTGGAGAAAACATTTCAACAAATACACACAGACCAAAACGTTCCCTTCAACCATTGAGGAGATCTGAGAAATGACCTCTAAAACATGAGCTATAACTCTGTAAAAAACCAATTTTTGATGAAACCGCCCTTACTGAAGGTAAAGGGGCTAATTTAGGTTCTGGGTTTTCAAGGGTTCGATCTGATTCAACACCATTTTCCCA
>ML776943.1:1097243-1117029 GCA_009831015.1 Picea engelmannii
GACATTTTCATTTTGAATCATATTGGACTTGAACATTTAAGTGGGGTAAAAGGAGGTTGCCCCCTCGAAGAGGCTTATTATCTGAAATTATCTCTTTTTCAAGGCGTTGAGTACTTTTCCTGAGGTTTTTCTATGCTATATTGCTCTTTGGTTCTTAACAGAAACTATGTTATTACAACTAAAAGAAACACTGAATGATCACAAAGACATCAATTTACCAGAGATCTTAAAAGAGAAACAACGCATAGAAACAAGAATAGGAGACACATGTGAATATCATGCCAAAAAGCACTTGGGAAATTTTGGGAAAGCCTGCTATGATACCTTCATTGGGAAGGATTGGTTTGTTTAAAGGAAATATGATAAACCTATGTGGAAGAGTTACTGATGTCCCTATGATTTCTCATGAAACACCAACTGTAGAAGAGTTTGAAGTCATTAAGTTTATTGAGAACAATGCTCCTTTTTCACTTTTGTTAGGAAAGACATGGATTGAGAAAGATCAGATCTGAAGGAAAGCAGAGGAGGAAGCTACAAAATAGGAAAAGGAAGAATTAAGGGACTTCATAGCTAGAAAGATAGAGCGACTAATAGAATAACAAGAGGATAAGTCGAAGCAACAGAGGGCCAGAGAATTAGCTGTTGAAGTTGAAAGAACAAAAGAAGGCTTAAAGAACCTGTCCATGTAGGAAAGAAGTGCATCCACCCTAGAGATAGTAAGAGAAGAGGTATTACATTTGAACCCTTTGAAATACCCCCAGCAATGCAAAGTTACTACGCTAAGAGAAGATAAGAATAATAATGGAAAGAAGGCAAGAAATCTCAGTAAGAAGAAAGCAAAGTTAGAAAAACTACAGGAAGTTTCGGAGAGGACTTCGCAGAGGGCAGGCTTGCAGAACTTGAACCTCGCCAGAATAGAAAAACAATGCAGAATGGGAATTCACCATGACAAAGATATACGACCGTTGGAGGCATCCTGACTATTAGAATGACGCTCCGGAACGATTAGAAACACAATTATTGTCAGAAATACTACCATTGGACCATTGGGACCATTGGGACCGTGCCATAACGACCTAATCCGTATTGATTGAGGCATTCCTTCCTATTGAAGGAATCCATTACGACATTGCTTATTTAACCCGTCGAATGTTGCGCTGGGACCACTTTTTGCAAATCGAGATATCTGAGCTAACAGAGAATTGATTCCATACCGCGATGTGCTTTCTAGACCTCATCGCCGCTTGATTACCTTGTCTGTCTGTTCACCTACCCGAACTCCTTGAGTACAAGTGTGAATGTCGGGTGAGCATAACGCACTAGAAAAGTTCATGGAAGAGATTTTGATAGACCTCATGGTTGAGAAGGTCATGTCTGTAGGAATACATGCGTCGTCGATTGGTGGATTGAAAGCATCCCCATCGACTAGACGATGTTCTGGCCGCGCTGCTAGGAAATAAAGAAAACACCATGATGATATGGATAATGTGAAGTAGATCCCATCGGTATTACCAGACTACATCCAACCTTTGACTAGAACGTTTACCATGACGGTGTCCCACGTGAGTTTGAATACATGCTGATCACTGTGTACCTCCCGAAGGGGATAAACACAGTTGGACCCCAGTTGGGACTGATCCCAGCTCTCAAGATTAGTGAATTCAACCTCGAATACCAAAATAAATATGCGATGATCTCACCCCATAGGTACCTGATGAAGACGACTGTGAAGAAGCCCAAGATAGTTCCCCAACCATGGATTAAGGATCTCGCGTGATCAATGATCTTGAACGTGATGAATATTCCCCACTTTGGTCGACATCAGGAGGTTAACACTTGCATTAAAATCCTCCTGTCATGCTATCATGAAGGTTATCTTTGGTTAGATAGGTGCATCATTGTGGATCCAATGCTGATCCACCTGATCACTGGATTGAGCATGCAGGGACCAGACCCTCACTAGTTCTACCCAGGGAAGACGTCAGATCGCTCCTTGGCCCAACGTATAAAAGAAGAATATGGAGATGTAGAGACGGGGAAGAGAGGCTACAAGGTAGCCTCCATACAGGATGACACAGTGCACCTAGCTTGTCAGCTGATAGCTGATAAGCTCATCAAAAAGGAATGACTGACACAAGTCATAAGGTTCGTAGTGGAACTTGTAAGGAAATGCGTCGAAGGAATGCAGATGAACTGGGAAAGTTACCTCATGAACAAGATGGAAAAGGACTTTTGCGAAGCACAATATCAAGGGTATGGGTTTCACTTTAGTTGGATATTAGTACTGATCACATTTGTCGCTTGGAAAATTCCGGAAGGAGCAACCTTCCCAGAAGTCGAGCCATTGGAGCCATTGGCTGCAAGGTTCTCCACCTTGTGGTACACAAATGATATGGCGAAGCAGTATCAGTTGAATGATGTCTTCCATACTTACTACCTACAGCTGAAGCGCGCCATTGAATCATTCCCCTAAATGACACCAAATACACTCCATCAGTACAGATTGTTCACAAATTTCCACGTAGATCGACACTTCATCTACATGACCGTGCGTAGGGATGAAAGTAAGGAGGAGATGCAGTCTTACTATAAGTTGACCGAGGAGGAAATGGAAGAGATTACTAAGGAATGGCCAACAAAATTCCTTGTACCAGTGGAAGATGTCGAACTCTCTGACCTTGACATCATCGGCAGTCCATTGGTCACTCGGGTTGAGCATGATGGGTAGATGAGCGCGAAGAAAAAGAATAAAATGGAGGAAGTGAAGGACATAGAAAGTGATGAGAAGGACAATGCATCAGAGGAAACTGTGCCTGACTCACCTGGAGCAGGTGGAGGAGGAGACGAAGTAAACCAAGAGGAAGGAGGGGAAGAAGAATACAAGCAAGAAAAGGGCAAAGTGACACCGCCGAAGGATCCCCTTACAGAGTTCGAGACATCAAATAAAAGTAAGGTTTCTCCGTAGAAACCCTCAACACGGAAGAAGACCCAAGCCAATAAGCCTCAATCAGAGAATGTGCTCACAGTGGACGATATCGAGCTCATCATCACAGTTGTAGAGGATGCTTCAAAAGACATATTGCAGAAACATGGAACAAAGAAGGAGTCGATGTATGAAAAAATAGAGAAGGAGCTCAAAGACATCCAACAAGCTATCCATTCGATCTGCGCAGTGCCTACTACGCCGTGTTCATCAGAAAATGTAAAATTGGGGGATGAGCCCACCCAATTATGAAGGCTATAAGATGAAACAGAGACTTGACTCTGTTGATTCCAAGAAGAAAAGGAGCAGGCCATAGAGGATTTAAAACAAGAAAATGAGGAGGTCCTAGAGAAAATTTGAGTTGCGCAGAAGGATAAAAATGAAATTCAGGCAAAGTTCGAGGAGAACAATGCGAAGATACAGGAAGAAAAAGACCAACTACTCACAGAGCAGATTGAGATCAAGGAGGCAGTAACTAGAGCACTTCACTCTATTCTGGGCTTGGCACAGGAGGAAGAAGAATCAACAGATATACAAGTGGGGAGGTTCACTGAGGCCATTCAACAACTTCAAGCAAGAATAATGGAGCTAGAAATCCAAGCAGTGCCAAGCAATATGCAAGAAGTGCGCGATCAGAGGGAAGAAGCTGCCGGGAACGCAATAGAAAGAATTAGGGAACTCACCTGAGAGTGTAAGAAATTAAGTGATCAAAGTGTGTAGACCTATGAGCGCCTTGAAAAATATCTAGAGCTGAGGGAATTGGAAGCACAACTCCAGGAGGCGAAGCAACATGCGTCCACCGTACAAGCACGGATGAAGCTGCTTACAGTAGTTGAGAAGATGAAGAGGTTGCAGGAGAAAAACATAGTCTAGCGGCATGTTACTGACATCCAGAGCAAGGTTATGGAAGTGACACAGAGACTCCAACCAGTGTAGGATGAAGCCCCCATGATTTTTTAAGCAGTTGAAGGATAAGGCTCACAGCTAGACCAACTGGTTGCGACAATGGAACAACGTCTGGAAGGGCCTGTTACTGAGCAAGTGATTCAAGAGTTCTCCAAGCAGGAGGCTCTAGTGAAGCACCAAGTCGAGGCAACTCGAGCTAAGCTCAAGGCCTTCGAAGTAGCCCTGCCCACATCTGAGTGACTCAGGATGAGTCACAGGTGAGCGCTGGGGGCTTGTTGGCCCTTGACCAAGTTTTGAGGAAACTTTGGTCCTATTTGACCATTTTTGGGACTTCGACAGGATGGTTGAAGATGGAGCACCCAGGCGGATCTGAGATCACGAAATCTCACCTATTTTATGGTCTTTTTGGTCTTTTAGGGTTTATGTAACGGGTATGGGATGTCGGCCCATGGGTTTACCCATGTTTCAGCCTTTTTGTAAATGTATAAATAGGGAGCTAAGCGATGTAAGAAGTGATACAATCATCTTAGTGCATAACTAGTAGTGGTTGGCTATGTGCAGAGTGTATTTGACTTAGTGCAAGAGACTGTAAGTTGCTTGGTGCACAGATGTTGTATGTGAGGCTCTGTTCTATTGAGGAGTTGGCTTTGTGCCTTAACCTAATTTTGAGGAAGGTGGATCTAGTGCGTTGTGTGCAAATCACCTGTCCAGTGTGAAGCTGAGCCCTATGGATTTGTGCACAGGAGAAGATGAATGTAAAGAGACCGAAGAATAATAAAGAAGAAGAAAATTTGGTGGACATATCCCCACACTGGGGTGAACCACGTATATCATGTGTTCTGATGTGCTTTGTGCAATATTTCTCATGTTGTTTTTGTGTTTATCTGCTTAGTGCACTGATCTTGATGTATGATAGATAGATCTATGAATTCTTAGTGATTTATGTCATTTGATTGCTAGATCTGAGTAAATGCTATGTGCTAGGTGATTGAAAGTAATTGATATTGGTTTCTACTGCACTAATTTGTAATTAGGGTTTAATCTGCGATGTGAATGGGACTTATGAATTAATGCATATTGATTGGCTAAGTGATATGTTAAGTTTTGTAATCACATATATGTGTCCCAGCTAGGTTGTAGACACCCGAGTCCTGCAACCCCCTTGCCTCTACCTCGGGTGAGACTTCATCTGCTTCAAAGGTGTTGTCGAAAGGATCGGTAGTTAGGGTTTTGTTGGCATGCTGCTGAAGCATTGAACGTTGGGTCTGCCCCTGTGTGCCAACAAGAATCAAGAATCAGTATTGGATTGAATGAATTGTTTTCTCATAAATAAAGGCATCTATAAGGTAATATAAGGTGCCAATTCTTAGGGTCAGAGCTTTAGGGAATTTAAGAGTGTCTTATAGTCAAAGTTATTAGATCAATAAGCCTCAACCACATATATATGGTGAAAGGAACATGATCCAAGATATCCATCCCCTACTTTATGTTTTAGTCTGCAACTCTTCTTCATTTTGTGTTTGTGTTCTTGTAAATCCACCTCTCCCATATGGATTCTTCTATCATATCCTATTAATAAAAGATCAAGTATCAAGGTTACACACCGTATTCAATGTTACTGTGTGGTGTATATTCATGGCATAGAAGTGATTTCCTATTAACAAATGACCATTTCTTGTTATTTCTTTATGTGTTTAAATGATATGTAGAGGGTACCTCCATGTATTTGAATGTATGAAGATGTATAACTATTTGATGCATGTTTTCATTGATCTATATACACTTGTTAGAATTGTTAAATTCTTAATTTCTCAAAACATTATTCTATTTATATAAGCTACAATATTCATTCTCAGTAGTGCCTTGTATGTTTATCTAGTTTTTCTTCTAATTCACCATTTCACTCACCTTTAAATCTCAATTTTCTGAAACACTCGTGGACATATTCCTCTTGGGGTTGATGGTTTTTATCATCTGAGATGCTATTGTTTGAGGGTTGAGAGTTTTGAAAAAGAGAGAGAAAAAATTAACAAAAAATTGCATAATTTTCTTTACTGCATATGTGGCTTTAAGAATCATCCTAAGTTTTATCCCCTAGGGTGTCTCTTTATTATTCCAATGATATTATGGAAAATATCGAGGGATAACAAATGAAATGGTGTCATTTCTGGGAACAAAATTTGAAGATATTTTTCCCTGGGATATGACATTGTGAGCTCTGATCCTTTATGGTGAATAAGCCTCGGACATCTAGCTGTTAACTTTTCACCTGGCGACTCCAAAAAAGGAAAAATTGGAATCTACTATAAGATACACCAGAATTAACCCCGATCCCGTTCAACTTCCAGTATAATCAGATCTAGAAAATCTTGTGACCTGGAGGAATATTAGAGAACGCTATATCACTTCTTCTCCAGGTAACTCTAATATATAAACGTCTCCTTCTATTTTTCATAGAAGTATTGAATCTATAGATATAATTGATATACCTGTAGATTTGAATTATTCTTCAAATTTTCCCCTAGAACCTTTGATAGATCTCTAGGATTATCCTTTAAAATTATTTCAAGAAGTAGGTTCTTCCCTTCAAACATTCTTGAAAAATCTTGTTACTCATTTTTCCTTTGAAGGCAGTAACCTCATATTGAAAAATCTAATGAATAACTTAGGTGGGAAAATAGATGGGGGAAATAAACCTCCTCCTCCACCTCCTTTAAACCCTTGGGTCACCACCATATATGGCCCCTTTAATTTACCCCAAAATGTTCATGATCTCCCTGATAATTACTTGAAACTTCTGCCAAAATGTGATGGGGAGAAAAACCATTCCACTAAAGAACACATGAGTGCCTTTCAAGACTTTACTGACAACCTATTTGTAGATAATTATGATGTCTTCATGAAGCTATTTGTCCAAACTCTAGAGGGAGATGTCATAAAATGGTTCATAGAACTACCTATTACCTCAATTGATAGTGTAAGGATCTAAAATCTGCCTTTATGAGATAGTGGGGTGAAAAAAGGGATAATATATATTACCTAAATAAGTTTGTCTCACTCAAGAAGAGAGATAATGAATTTGTTTTTGAATTCAATTTAAGTTTCAACAAGCTCTATAAAAAAATCCCTAGATATATAAATCCTTCACAACCAACAACTAAAGTTACATATGCTGGGGCATTTGATGCTGATTTTTCCATGGTCTTGAAGGAAATAATATCCCAAAATATGCTTGTAATTCACGATGATGCAACCAAAATTTAATGAAATATGATTGCATATGGAAAAATGAGACAAAAATAGGATCAAGTAGAAAGGAAAAAGGCTAGAGAAAAATGTGGTACCTATGATCCAAATAAATATTCCCAAGAAGCAAGGATGGAAGAAATGTCTAGACTAATCATGAACTTAAAAAATAAGATGTCTAGATTTGAGATTGAAAATAAAAATGCAAACAAATATCCTCAAGAAGGAGGCATGAGAAACCCTAATCATTTCATAAGACATTTTAATCCAAAACTAATGAGAATGGAAAGAAGAAATGAAGAACAACCCATTCAACCCCATGTAAAGGCCAAAGATGATAATAACCTTATTGAAGAAATAATGGATGATGAATATGTTGAATACATAGAGGAAGTTCACCTTCTCCAGGATGATAATAACACCATACATCTAACTCAAAATGACTATGAAAATTATCTAAATTCTAGGAAACAGGTTCCTAAAATTGAACCAAACCAAGAAGATTTATGCTTAGTTCAATATAGAATGTTTTCTAATGCATTGCATGCAAAGATGCATAAGAAGTATGATATTATGCCTAGGAAATAGTCCATATTCAACTTAAGGATAAAGCCAAAGAAGTTTCAAACATTCTTAAGGAAAATAAGGTTTTGGAACATTTAAAAAGAGAAAAAGAAATTAAAGAATTTGAGGAATCAAGTCCACCTTTCAACATTGAACGAGAATTGTCTAAAATCAAGATCCCTGTACCTTTGGTGGAAGAACCCCTCATATCATAAAAAAATTGAGAAATTTATGTAGGGAAAGGGGCCAACAAACCCTCCTCTTACCTTGAATGTGCAATATGAGTTCCCTACCATATTTTTTAGACCCCACATAGATGAAAATAAACAATCTATTGAACCCTTCTATGTGATCTTAAATATCCATGATAAAATGTTCTGGAATTGTAAGCTTGATTCTAGAACATCACATACGCTCATGCCCAAAGTAGTCATGGAAAATTTGGGATTGGAGATAACTAGGCCATACAATGACCTATATTCGTTTGACTCCAGGAAGGTGAAATGTGATGGAATGATCAAAGATATGGTGGTCACTTTGGCTTAGTTGCATGTTAAGAGTATTATTATGGATGTAGTGGTGGCTGATGTGCCTAATAATTGTGGCATGCTTCTGTTTAGAACATGGGAAAGTAAGTTGGGAGGTACTATGCAGATGGATATGGAATATGCCACCGTATTAGTATTTGGGGGTGAAAACAAAAGGTTGTACAGGGAAATAAAATTTGCTTATGTGGTTAGTGATCAAAACAACCCTAGAAACCATCCCATTTATGTTGCTAATCAAGATCTTGGTTGTTTCATCCTTTTAATAAATGAAGAATATAATGAAATCCAAACGCTTGTAGATTCTCTTGTAAGTTATTCTAAGGACGTAGATGGTATATGGAAAATGTTTTTTGATGGGGAATATTCAAAAGAAGGGATGAGGACTATTGTAGTGCTCATTTTTCCCACCAAAAGAGAAATTTATTTGTCTTACAAACTAGAGTTTGAGGCCACTAGTAACTTAGTTGAATATGAAGCCCTGATTTTAGGCTTGGAGGCAGCAAGAAAAATGCAAATAAAAAAGTTGGTAGTGTTTGGAGATTCAAAACTAGTGGTGCAACAAATCAAGGGTTTCTACCAAACAAGCCATCCTAGAATGAGGTCATACAAAAATCAGGTATGGAACATGATTGATAATTTTGATCAAGATTTCAATATTTTTGTTGTCTTAAGAGAATTTGATTAACATGGTGATTCTTTAGCATTAGTAGCCAGTACTTTCAAAACACCATCCATTCCCCAAATTAAAATATGAAATTGAGATGAGGCACATACCATCCATACTTGATAAAATCAAATGCTGTAAAGTATTTGAATATTAACAACAAATCAAACAGTTCATGGAGGTGATAGATGAGTTTGAAAATACTCACATTGATTTAGATGATGAAGAATAGAATATACAAATGATTGGGGAAGAAACTAGAGACATCCCTAAATTTAGTGATTACATGGATGAACATAAAGTCCTACATCTCAAGAATAATTTTATTCCAAAAGGATTGGTACCTTTGGAATAATTGTTTGATATAAAATATGTACTTATTAAGCCAACTGTCCTTCCCAAATATGAAAACATTGAGGATTGTAATATAGGTACATAAAAGGATCCTAAATACATTAAACTATCATATATATATATATATATATATATATATATATATATATATATATATATATATATATATCTAATGATCATAAAACATAAAACTTGCATCCGTTCAAATAATACATGGATTTGTTTTCCTGGAAATAAGAGGACTTGAGGACTTATGATACCAACATTATACAACATAGAATACCCCTCAAGCCTGATACTAAACCATTTAGGAAGAAGCCAAGGCAATTTAATCCTCTTCTATTTCTTATTATTAATAAATAAGTAAGGAAATTACTATATTCCCAAATTATAATTCTCCTCGGGTACTCATAATGGGTAGCAAATTTGGTTCCAGTGACAAAAGAGAGAGGAGAAATAAGGTTCTGTGTGGATTTTAGGAGCCTAAATAAATGCTCACTAAAGGATAAATACCCATGGCCTCAGATGGATCATATATTGTAGAAAGTAGTGGGGGGAAATATAATCTCCATGATGGATGGTTTCTCAGGATACAACCAAGTGGAAACACATATGGAAGATATGGAAAAGACAACCTTTATAACACCTTGGGGGACTTTCATGTATGATAAAATTCCTTTTGGTCTAATAATTGCAAGATAAAAATTCCAAAGAGATATGGACATAGAGTTTGTGGGAGAGAAGAATAGATTCATTGTTATATATATTGATGACATGATTGTATTCTCAAAGATGGATGAAGATTACATCAAGCATTTAAGGCAGACCTTTGTGAAATGCAGGAATTTTGGCTTTTCTTTGAATCCCAAAAAGTCTTATTTTTCTATGAAAGAAGGAAAAATTTTGGGCCACACAATATCTAAGGAAGGGTTGAAGATAGACTCAAAAAGGGTGGAGGCCATCAAACAAATTTCCTTTCTTAGAAATAAGAAATAAGTGCAATCCTTCCTGGGCAAGATCAATTTTTTGAGAATATTTATCCCAAATTTTGTTGAAATGGTAAAATATATCACTGACATGTTGAAGAAATATCATGAATTCAAGTGGAATACTGAATCTAAAGAGTCTTTTTAGCAGATCAAAGAGGCATTAGGAGAGTCTCTAGCTCTAGTTATCCCAAACTATGATAGGGGATTCCTCATTTTATCTTTTTCCTTAGAACATACCATAGTTGTTGTGTTACAAAAAAATGAAGAAAATCAAGAGAATCCTATAGCCTTTTCAAGAAAAGCCTTGAGAGATATTGAACTGAGATATAGTATCCTGAATAAACAAGCTTATGCCCCAGTTAAGACATTGAAATAATTCATAGATTACATATTTCACTCTAATATATTAGCTTATGTACCCACCGATGTTATAAAAGACATTCTCACATAGCTTGAAAATGAGGGAAGAAGGGGTGAATGGATTTTCAAGATTTAGGAGTATGATGTGGAGATTAAGCCCACAAAACTGGTAAAAGGACAAGGGCTAGCCAAAATCCTAGCTAATTCTAATTGTAGAGCTCTAGGAATGAATTCATTGTCAACAAACATCATAGAAGCAGAACCAGAAGGAGATGAAACACAAGAACCGTCCTTGAAGGTGATCCCTAAATTTTCTCAATTCAGTTGGTATAAGGATATCATATTTTACTTACATAAATTAAGTTTCCCACTAATGTGGCACAACTTCAAGGCTAGATATAGAAAAATTAAGGCTATGAAATATTTCGTTTTGGGAGAAAATATATTTTGAAAGAACCCACGAAGGATTTTGCTAAATTGTCTCATTGAAGAAGAAACTAAAGGCATTGTCACAGAGTTTCACAAGGAAGTATGTGGTGGTCACCATGCTTGGAGAGCCACTACATATACTATCTTCATATTTGTTTATTATTGGACCTCATTATTTTTTGACATCAATTGCATGGTTAGAGCATCTGTAGAATGCCAAATGTTTGCATGGAAGCAAAAGTTGTTACCCCTTCCACTAAGACCTATCAAATTTGAGACACCTTTTTAGCAGTGGGGATTATATTTCATTGGTGAAATCAATCCAAATTCAAGTGGACAACATAAATGGATTTTGACAGCCAAAAATTACTTCACCAAATGAGTAGAGGTCAGCCCTACAAGGGAAAAAACTGACATAGTAATCACAAAATTTCCTGAGGAGAATATCTTGGCTAGATTTGGGTGCCTAAGGAAGATCATCACTGATAATGCTTAGGCCTTAACGTTTTCCAATTTGGTTCAATTTTTCCAAAAATATAACATAGAGCTTGGACACTCCACTACTTACTACCCACAAGGAAATTGTTTGGTTGATTCCTCTAATGAGAACTGCATGAAGATTATCAATAAAACACTATCCTAGAATTAAAAAGCACGGGATTCTCACTTGAAGTATGTAGTTTGGACATACATGGTCAACATAAACAAGTCCATTGGAACTTCTCCTTTTCAGCTAATATATGGATTGGAATCCATTTTCCCTATTCAAATTATACTTCCTATGATTAAGATACTATAAGATGAGTAGGCATAATCATATGATATGCATAGGAGAATTACTCAATTGATTGAATCTCAGTAGATAAAAGAACATGTGAAGATAAAATCCCATATTCACTAAGAAATAATGAAGGAAATATTTGACAAAAGGACCAAATAAATACACTTCATGATTGGAGAACTAGTCCTGAAGTGGGATTCTCGAAGGGAATCTAAGGGAAAGCATGGAAAGTTTGACAATATTTGTCTTGGACCCTTTCAAGTTGTTGTAGGTCAAGATAATAACACATATAAATTGGCTCAGCTGGATGGAGAATTGTTGGGGGCTCCTACGAATGGGAGGTTCCTCCAACACTTTTTGCAGTACTAAGAACTGCAAAGATTCTTTCCCTATACATAAATAATTTCATTTCAGTTCTTTCCATGATTTTTCTAATTTTACTTCATTTACCATTTGTTACATGAGAAAGTACGTAGATTTCTAATGGTGTAAGATGTTGAGAAATTTTTGTTCCACATATAATATAAGTTTCAGTTATGAGGGAGATGTATAATTTCAAAACAAACTCCATAACCCAACAAAAGAAGGCACTTGGTTTACAATTTTTAGTGGACCACAAGGGTATGATGTCCTTGCTAGAGCCGATGTTAGTACCATATTTGATCCTGTCACTGATACAAAGGTTTTTCGAGGTTATAAGGCCTATACTGGATGATCTAGATACAAAGGGTGATATTCTAGAGCCTCTGAACAAAAAGAACCAAGTTATTTTGAGGAAAATTGAAGAAAATAATAGAAAATCCATGCCCTAGGTGCCTAAGGAAATATTTGAGTGCTTGAGTGCTTATCAGAATTTAAAGTAGGGCATATCACGTCCCAAAAGAACTTAATTTGTAATATAAGAGGGGCTTACCATGATACTGGAGCCTATGAACTAAGCACCAATTGTTGTGGAAAATTCCCCCCTGCAGATAGGTGAAACCCCCCTTGGATCAATACCCCTTTGATCCAAGACAAAAGGTAAAAAATGGGTTTCTATTTTCCCCTTAAATCTATTCTACATGTCAACAATAAAAATGAGAAGAGAAGGATAGATGACTTGATTTTTTTCACTGTTTGTCCTCCATGCTCCAGCCCTTGATCTTGATGTCCAAGCTCTTTGTGCAAGAGAAGTCCTGCAAGGAAACAATCAATACCTCCTTCTTCTATGATATATTGTTAAGCATAATAGATCTATATATATTGAATTATACAAGAATAGACATGCATATAGTGAACAATACAAGCATGAAGGGAATAGGCCAAGTTATATTAAGGAAAACAATAAATAGTGAAGCATTTAAAAACTTGTTTTTGATGTTGCAACAACTCCTCCAAGCTGTCCTTTCCATCCCCTTGAATATCACAAAGTAATAAGTATGATACTCTAAATTTCTTCCTCCTCCTTCACACAAGAATGGCCTTCATTATATAGGAGTTGAGGCATAACAACTGTAGGATAATTTTGAGGAGAGGATGGGATCAAATGAGGATTTAGTTGAACAAACAAGATTGACCTTGCCTTGGATAGAGGGTAGATTGAACCAACCTCTAACCAACTAAAATCTCTTGGAAACCACCTATCAAAATAAGGCATGATATTTTTAACTACTTCATCACCCCCCAGAAGTGAGCATAGGGTGAGATTATCACTCCCCTATAAATGGACAAGGAGCGATGAAAAGGGTTCATCCTCCTCTCTATATGGGAATGGGAGCGATGATCCTCAAAAAAGGCCAAAAACAAAAGGTGAAAGATAGTATTTTGACCTCCAAATGATAGTTTTCCCCTCCAACATGTCTAAGGATTATGAAAAACACTCCCACATTGTGATGAAATTGCGACTCTTGGTAGTGCGAAAAATTTGTGTGTAATAGATGCCCCCTAAAGTGTGAGGTTAGATGAGAAATTGATGTTCAAAATACTTTACTCAAAAATGTATGTAAAGGTGTTGAAATAGGAGAGCCAGAAAAAAGATCTAAAAAAACATCAAACAATATATACGTATCATCCCTGAGGTAGGCATACCCATGCTCAGAATAAACCGACACAAAGGATGGCCACTGACCAATATGCTATGGATCCATGAAAGAACTGACTAAGGTTATGGCCATCAAAGATACAATGTGGATCCACACATCCATGATGCAGTTAGGTTGTAGCCATGAAATAATACATAATGGAACTACGTTATGACAAAAACATAGCCACAGACCAATACACAGTGAATCTATGTGACAACATATATATCAATGAGATTTCCAGCATGATGCCCATACTGGAACCTTCTAAGTACTCAAATAATCTCCATTGTAACCTAGGTGAGGCACGTAACATAGGTGGGTGCCTGAAGAGTTATGAGGGTCTTCATATTGATCTCGAAATGGTACGATTATATCCATGTGAATAGATGTGATAATGTCAAACATGGTAGAAACCACTTGATTATCGGTCATTAATGTATACCATTAAAAAGTGTGAGGGAAATCACCAATGATGAAAATGACTCCCAAGGTACCCTAGTACATTCCAACAAATGTGAATAAATGAGATGAATACAAACATTCATGGAATCATTCGATCATAGGGAAATGATGTAAACCTACTGTCGAAAGCAAGAAGACCTGTCATTGGAGCATGCAGGTTCCAAGGTACTAATTGGTTTCTAAGTATAATTCCTTGATAATGTGTTGAAGTCAATAAGAACAGACTCATCAAAGGAGGGCCATGACATGTCTCCCATCATCGACACAAAACTAACATAGGAAATTGATGTAGGATAATAGATCACATGATCACAAACTGACACGAGGATGAAGGTTGGTAATACTGCAAAGTGGTTGATTTGGGGTGAAATTTCCCTTGAACATTGTGAGGCACGAAACATGACTTGGAAACATTGTCTAGATGAGATATAGACCAAAACATAGTGTGACGATAACTGGGGCACTCTTTGGGTGTGTTGAAGGAGTATATTGACTCATAGGATTGGTATGACTCAGAGACAAAAAATACCCAACTGTAAGAAAAGACCCAAATATGTGCCATGTTCAAGGGTGACAATAAACAAATACCATAATGCTTTCCAAAATCTGACCCACTTCCCTCAAATCTCCCCCCATCATGATCAATGAGCACGTCTTTGTTTTTTAATGAGCTTGAGGAGGATAAACAATGCTCAATATAGCTCATCTTTGATTAGTCCCTCATCACATGTTTAATGAGCCTGAAGAAGGAGGGGTTTGATCCCATATGGGTCCTTCAATGTATAATTTTACGAGCCTAGAGAAGGTAGAATCAACGGTCTTTTCATGTTTATAGAGTTTGAAAAGAACTTAAAGGATACTCCAAGGGTTTTCTTTTTCATAAATTTAGTCCCCCGATCTCAAAAAAGTATAAAACAATACAAGGGATAACTCTTCTAGCCAAGATTGACTAGAGTATTCCTTTTTTTTAATTAGTCCATCCGATCCGAAAATGGGTTAAACTTGCACCAAAGATATTCCCTTTCAAATCCTTTTAATGAGTGTGAAAGGAAACAAGCTTGCTCGAAAATATTTTCATGTTTAGAGAGTCTAAAAAGAGCTTAAAGGAGACTCCAAAGAGTTCCTTTTTCATATATTTTTTAAGCGCTTGAAAAAGTGATAAAAGTGTACTTGGTAACTTATTCTAATGCATTTATGACCACGATAAAGAACAAATATTAAGCTCGTCTAGAGATAAAGAGTGTCATGCAACTAAGTTTAAATGGGAGGAATGATTCCTAAGAAATGATTATGATAGGGCGTAGAAAGTAGGCATGGAAAGAAAGGCCCACTCATTGTAGTGTGTCTCTCTAGAGGGTAACTGCAAAATGGGAGCAATGTGACGTGAACGACCAATGTCAAGCATAATTGCAATGTCTATAAGAAAGAGAGATGATAGATAGAAGTGAAGCAAAGGCAAGCGCAACCATTAAGTAGATAATAATATGTATTCTTCATTTTTTAATGAGCTTGAAACAAAGAATGAACAATGCTCGAAGTGTCTGCTTCGTTTTTTAACAAGATTGAAATAGAGAATGAAACTATGCTTGGGGTTGGTTTCATTTTTTAGCAACATTGACACGAAAAATGAACTATGCTTGAAATGATACCCATTGATGGGTTTCTTCCCAATGTGATGTCCAGAGATTGGTACTTTGAGTGATACCCATCGATGATTTTTTTCCCAACATGATGTCCAAAGGTTGGTACTTTTCCCCCATCATGATCGAAAAAATATACTAGCTTAACTCCAACATGATGTCCAGAGGTTGGAGACATTCCCCCCAAGCTTATTTCCATCCACCAACTCTTCTTCTACACTTTATTAGACTCCTGGATACTAATAGGAATAGGTTCACCAGAGAGGGAGGAAGAAAGAGGATTAACTGACATAGGCAGAGGAAATGAAGGTTCAAGTACTAGATCTAGTGGAAGACTTGATTCAATTGGAGGGGAGTCTGTTTCATTTTTAAATGATCTTGATACAAATAATGAACTATGCTCATGGTTATCTATTTCATTTTTTAGCGATATTGACACATAAAATGAACTATGCTCATGAACCTTGACCATAGATTCCAAGAGGTCTTCATTGGATGGAAGAACAATGCTCTCGAAAGAATGTATGTCAAGAGACTTAATAGGGGTAACAGGGGAAATATTAGGCTCCAAAACCCCCATTGAAGAGTTCACCATGTAAACTACTGAATCTTAGTATAAATAAGTTGAGCATACAATGAGAGGATCCTTCTCATTATCAGTTGAAGGCAGGAAACATGATACCACATAATTAACCTATGGCAGGAAGGATATTACTTTCATATAAGGAACATTCAGGGAATTCAGATGGTTGGAAGTCATATTAGGAATAATGAACAAAAGTTGGTCGATGGTCACAATGTTTCCATTATGAGGGAAGTGTATAAATCAAAAAAGTGTGGACATGACAACTTTCATAGAATATACATAGTCCTACCCAAGGAGTAAATTAAAGTCCAAGGGGCCTTGGACTACCATAACATTGATACAAATAGTTTTCCCTCCTAAGGTGATGGGAAGTTGAGGAAGGATCCCTAAAGGTTCACTGGATCTTCTATTATAATCCAACATATGATGGGTGTTGTTTTATACTAGTCTATGCACTGGTTGTAAGACCCAAGGTTTTGGTTAACTATGACCAACAAACCCATAAGACATCGACCCTTTTATCATCACCTACTTGTGTAGATGAAGTCTCACCCGAGGTATCTATGGGGATTGCAGAAACTAGGATTCTACAGGAGTAAGGGAAAGGTATGCATATATCCACATCATTTTTCCTTCTTCTAGCTTATGTATGTGCATGATTATTACATATATCATCACAAAAATTCATGAATATAGCACCATAACCAATCCATAAACTAAGTCTAGTCTACGAAATATAACAACATCATTCATAAACACACATAAACAAGTAAAGAACACAAGATGCAATATCATCTCTCAACTTTGTCTTTATTCATCGTATCAACTTATTACATTCATGATTCTTGCATAATCTCAACCTCTACAGATTCTACTAACTCTCTCTCTATCCTTTTTCACCCCCCATTACATATTTATACCCAAGATCTAGGGCTTAAATCCCTATTCTTATCTATCCCAAAATATCCCATTACAATGCATGACATGGCCAACTTAAGTTAATTGCTTGTTTTCTTTCTTCTACTTTTTACTCTTTATACAACTTTTCTATTGTTCTTCTATTTCTTGAAAGACACACTTTCATCCTTCGCACTTTCTCCTCTCGCTCGCTTTCTTTCTTCTGCATGCATGTTATCTGTGTCTTGCGCACTTTCCTTCCTTCTCCCCCCTTTCTTCTACACCCTTCCTTTTGTGCACTTTCTTTATCCTCAGGTTTTTTCTTCCAAAATTGTATCCAAAAAATTCTTGTCGAAAAACCCCCCAACACTCACTTGTGGGTCATCCTAAGCCATTCAGGCATGTTGCCTTTTTTTCCACTCTAAAATGAATTATTGTGCAACAATATTTTTGGCCTCTACCTCTATGACTATTGTGGCCTCTTATGTCATTATCTCTTCCATGGCCCGTGCAGTCAAGTCTTGGAGTTTGTTCTCTATTTTGGCCACAACGTTTTTGAACTTCCCCTATACATTGGCCAATTCGCCAATAATCCTGACCGCTTCCTCTTTCCTGGGTCCAAGTCTCTGTTGCAAGACCTTCTTCTAGTCCCTGAGTCTCTCCACTTCAATGTGTGTCTGTCACTATGAAAAAATGGCTTCCATTCTCTCAACTAGTGGTAATGTGGTTTCCTTCTTTACTGCCTCATTGAACCGTTCTTTCACTTCTCGTAGTTTGACCTCTACAACCTTCATCTTTGGATCGTCCATGAGCTCTTCCAAAATTTCACACTTTCTTCACAAATTTTGGCACATTCATCTTCAAATTTCTTAATCTTGGCAATTGTTATTGTTTCTGTCCTCATTCTACCCTCTTGCACCTCAGGTGGCATGTCGGTCCTTCTCTTCAGTTGCAGATAATGGATCTTCTCTCTGAATCCCTTCATGGATTCTCCATTTTTCCACAATTGTTCCTCCATAGTGGCCTTTATGACCAAGGGAACCTTTGGAACCTATTTATATAACTTTTGGACAATAGAATGCATCTTCTATAGAATAGCTTCGACTTTGTCCTTCTTCTCCTGTGCTCTTGTTTCCCTCTCCTCTATGCCCTCTTTCTGTTGGTTGTGGAGCCTGATTATCTTCTTGATTCAAGGGTCCTTGCTTTCAATCGTGTTCATACCCCATGAAGTATTTACACCCCAGAAGTATGTACACTCTTCCATGCGGGGGAGTACAGAGGGGGGGTACCCCCTCTACGGGGTCTGGGAGGGTTATGCCCCTGGCTAGGGGGTCTGGGGGCAAGCGGGCCCCCAGCGGGGGTTCAGGGGAAAAGCCCCTGAAGGAAAAATTGCCTTGTAAATGTATATTGTAATTTCATTGTAAATCTGGACCGTTCATTATAAGGTCACAGATATAACGGTAGAGATTATGTTAGGGTTGTTTTTTCCCTAGAAGGCAACCCTCTTTTATGAGGGAAATGTATTGCAGCTATGGTTGATGGCGAATATTGTATTCTGAGAGAGGAGACTGTGAGAGAAAGAAGAGGAAGTTACAACGGGTTTTGCTGTAGGTTGTATCCCTTCATTTGCTGGATAATAATAAAGGAAGGACCTGGAAATTTCTCTGGTGGACGTAACCCACACTGGGTGAACCACGTAAATCTGTGTCTACCTTGTATTGTGTATCTTCTGTGTTTTGTTTCCGCATTTATTTTATTTTATTTCTCCACGGTCCTGTTTTTCTAACAACTGGTATCAGAGTGAAAGGTAACTCGCAGGAAAAAGAGGGTTCTTGGTTCGAGTGGGAGCAATGTCGGAAGATGGAAAGTTTAGGGTCGAGAAATTTAATATCCAAAACTACCAGTTATGGAAGATGAAAATGGAAGATTATTTATATCAGAAGGATCTATTCCTACCATTGGGTGGAGTAGCAAAGAAGCCGACAACCATGAAGGATGAAGAATGGGAGATTCTTGATAGAAAGTCTCTAGGAATGATATGGCTGAGCCTGGCAGCGTCGATGGATTTCAATATTTCCAAATAAAAGACAACGAAGGGTTTGATGGACGCATTGGTCAAATTGTATGAAAAACCCTCGGTGTCAAATAAGGTATTTCTAATGAAGAGATTTTTTAATATGAATATGTCGGAAGGTGGGTCTGTTGCAGATCATTTAAATGAATTTAATACGGTTACTAATCAACTAAGTTCTGTAAAAGTGGACTTTGATGATGAGGTTAGGGCTCTTCTAATCTTGTGCTCATTGCCAGAAAG
>ML776943.1:1127787-1139534 GCA_009831015.1 Picea engelmannii
ATCTTGTACTTGAACATTTAAGTGGGGTAAAAGGAGGTTGCCCCCTCAAAGAGGCTTATTATCTAAAATTATCTCTTTTTCAAGGCGTTGAGTACTTTTCCTGAGGTTTTTCTATGCTATATTGATGTTTGGTTCTTAACATACCTCGTCTTTGCAACATTTTTGTAGTAGTTTGCAGGACAATACCTGCATTTTAAACTTGACCTCTTTTTCATTGATTCTCTTCACAACTAGACCCATTTTTCCTCTGAATGTGTCATACTTGTATTTTATGGCCTTGGAGAGGGATCGTTTTCCCATTTTTAGGAACAATAATGACAAGTATTCACCTTCCTTGCTCATCCCAGTGATGCATGCAATTAGTGCAGTATCAATTGAAACTGGGGGATGTAGCCAAAGTGTCCTCCCATGGACACAACTGAGCAATACCTTGACACATGCATTGATTTCATTACTTCATCCGAAATGTGGAATTTCAAACAACTTGAGCATCTTGGATTTATCCAAGCCCAACACCCATTCCTGTGGTTCCACCCGAATTTTTCCTGTGAGAAGGTCAGTCTTCATGCACAAATATTGATCCCTATTCAACTCAGGGAAATTCTGCATGTCAGTGATATTGTGGTCCATAAATTTCAATTTTTCCACCTCATCGATCATGTCCTTATATTGAATGATGCCCTTCGGGACTAGTGCTATTGCTAATGGATACTTGGAATTCACCGGTACGGTTATTGAGGGTGCGTCATCCTGCCTCGGAGGAAAATAATCTATGTGAAAAAATTCAGGTGGCGTGGGGGTTGAAGTTTTGACCACCTCCTCGACCGACACATCTACTGGTTGCTTCGATTTTTTCCTAGCTTCTCCGAACGATCCTCCTACTCTTGATGGTGCAATTCTCTTTGGATGCTGGACTAGTGGATCAGTGTTGTGTGTCTATGTAGGTCTTTGTAACTTATCTTAGGTAGCTTGGATCTGTTTGCTCCTTCTTGCATGCGAAAATGACTTGGCATTTCCTTCCCTCTGGGTGTTTTGTGTGTTCGTTGCAAGTATACCTGTCGTATCCCACCTTAACTACTTTGTCCAATATGGTGTCGAAGTTGGTGACTGGTAACTAAATTATCCTTAATTTCTAAAACCACCTTATGATCCTATTTTCGTACTGCTGAACTGTTTGGGATTTTCGACGGCTTTTCTGATCTAATATTGATATGACGCTTTTATGACCTATCATGCCGGCTCCCAAACTTCCATTTTCATGCATGAATACTTTTAACGGTCTTTTCTTATCCAACCTACACATTATTTATGCACTCTTCTAATTGTATCTTGTCTTGGCACAATGTTTTCTTCGTATGTGATGATCAGCTCAGTTGCACAAGTTCTGATACCATGAAATTTCCTATCGCTCCTTTTTTTTCTTCTTTCCTTTTTCTACTTTTTATTTGGTTTTTCTTGTATTTCTTTCTACTATGGTACACTTACTATAATACAACAATTATGGTGCAACCCATATTACTACATAGATTCTCAACTGTCTCTATAGAGTTTCAAATGACTTCCGTTCACCATTCCTTCCAGGATTTGTCCATCCAAGGTTTCCAACTGTGCACCACCTCTCTCGGTTATCTATTGTATCAAATAGCGACCTAACCAGTGCATGCAAAACTTCCTTGGGTGTTGTAGATACTTGTTGTCATAAAGAAATACCAAATCGCTGACTTGGAATATCTTTGGTTTAATGTGGTGATTGTGCCATGCCTTCTCTCTAGCTTTTTGCATCTATTGCTGGAACCCTGCAATAAAGCAGTCCTCCCCAAGATAAACTAAATGTGTCAATCTCTCCTAGATTGTGCTAGTATTGGAGAGCTTAGTGATTGCTACAATGCGTAGGATGGGTAGAATGAAATCCATTGGCATCACTACTTCCTGTCCATATACCAACTGGAACGATGTCTTCCCTATGAGATTCTTACTTGTAGTTCTGTAAGACCATAACACTACATGGACTCGCAAGTCCCAATCATCTCTCCTTATGTTGCAGATATTTATCAAACCATTTTCCAAGATCTTATTAAAAGATTCCATTCTGCCATTTCCATGAGGGTGATATGGTGTGCTCTTTTGATGATGAATCTGAAATTTCACATTTAGTGCTACAATTGTTTTGTTGTGAAAGTGCGTACCTTGATCACTAAGTAATATGCGTAGACATCCAAACCTTGTGACTACTTTCTAGAATAGAAACCACATAGTAGTCTCTATAGTACAATCAATAAATGGTGTTTCTTCCTCCCACTTGGTCAAGTACTTTGTCTCAGTGATGATGTATCTTTCCCCTGATCTCCTTACTTGTGGGTTGGTCGAACCTACAAAGTCAATGGCCCACTTATCAAATGCTTGCAACTTGACTTGTGGATTTAATGGAATTTCATCTCTCCTAGACAATTTTCCCACTCTTTGACATACATCATATGCCTGGAAATACTTCGCATCTTTGTCCAGTGTAGGCCACCAAAGCCCTGCACATACAATATTTTATGTAGTTTCTTTTCCTATGTAATGCCCTCCAACAATTCCATTGTGTGCTTCCTCTAATATCACTGACCTTTCATGTTCTAGTACACAACGCCTCAATATTCCATCTGCACCTAACTTATACAAGTTCCTAGCAATCAGATGATAATCTGCTTCTTTCGCCACCAATGATTTCTTCTACGCAGCTGTCATCTCGGATGGGGTCATGCCTATACTTAGAAATTCCAAAATGTCCTCAAAGTAATCATCCACCATCCTGACTGCAAATAACTGCACATCGGGGAAATTATCATTTAAATTACTTGCATCCTCTCCTGTCAATATTGCGAGAGATGATCAGGTCCTACATTCAACTTCCTCGGTTTTACTATGACCTCAAATTCATATTCCTGAAAGAATAACAACCATATGAATATTCTTCCTCCTAATACATGATTATTGACTAAGTACTTTAAGGTAGAATGGTCTGTATACATATGGAAGTGGGACCCCAATAAGTAGTGCCTAAATTTTTGTAGTGCATAGACCATGGCCAATCCTTCCTACTCTATAGTAGTATAATTATTTTTAGATGTATATAGTTTCCCACTTGCGAACGAAATTGGATGATCGATGTCCCCTTCTCCTAGCTGTGACGACAATGCACCTACATGGACGATGCATCTACATGTACATGGAACTCTTTGTTCCATTATGGAAAGATCAAAATGGGTGTGGTCACCAATTTATTCTTCAAAGTGTCCAACCCCTTATGTAAGTCCTCATTCCATTGAAACTTGGCTTCCTTCTTCAATAACTTTTCCAGAGGTGTTGTTATTTGTGCATATCCTTTGTTAAACTTCTTGTAATAACATGTATGACCCAAAGTTTCCCTTAACTATATAACTGATCTCAGAGGATCCAATTCCGGAATTACTGTGATCTTGGCTGGATCAACCAATAGTCCTTGTTTGCATAGTACATTTCCTAGTATAATTTAAAAAGGTGTGAAAAAGATACACTTCTTTAAGTTCAACGAGATTTGACAGAGCTTGCATTGATATAACATGAGCCGAAGAACTTCAATATGATCTTGTAGTAGACTAAACACCATCCAATCATCCAAGTAAACCTCAAAAAAATTATGAATGAACTCCTTGAATGTTTCGACTACTACTCTAAAAGACACCGCAGGGGCATTCTTTAATCCAAATGGGATCATCGTATACTGATAACTACCCCACTCCGTCGTAAAAGTGGTTTTGTGTCTATCGTCCTGCATAATTCTTATTTGATGGTACCCTGAGAATCCATCTATAAATGAATACATTTCTTGACCTCTTACATTCTCCAGTACTTCATCCATGAATGGTGTTGGGAACGGGTCATGTAAGCATGCATCATTCAGTTTCCTTAGATCCACGCGGATCCTAATTCCTCCTATCTTCTAGTCCGACACCACCATTGGAAAAATCCATTTGGATTATTCAATTGGTTCAATGATACCTGTGTCTAGCATCCTGTCTATTTCATCCTTAACCTTCTCCTTGTACCTCAGATTTAACTTGTAAAGTATTTGTCGTATTGGCTTAGCTCCTGGTTTTACTGGGATCTTCATCTCTCCTAAGTCTCCTGCTATTCCCTTCATGTCTGAGAATGTGGTTGGAAATAAATCCTTGTATTCTTGTAATAGATCAACAACCTTCTCAATTATCTCATCGTTCCAATAATCTCCTATCTGCACAAACTTAGGATTCTCCGTTGTCCCAATATTGACCTTTTTTCTTCTTGATGGGTTGTGTGTACTCAGTGGATGCAAGATATGGCCCTTCTATTGTGCGTGTTCATTCTCTCTTAGGTATTTGGACATTCCTGGGATATTACGAGGAAAATCCCTCTATGGATAGGGGTAAACCACAACAGACAAAAATGACTGCAGAAATCAACTCTAATCTCAAGTATGCTATATAAGAAAACACACTAAGAAGACAAGATAGAGAGTCTACCTCGACTAGACGTTCGATGAAGTACACCATTGAGCACTTGACTCAAAGCAATGTACCTGCAACTAGTCCTCAACAACCAAGCAACTCAAACATATGGTGATAATATATGATGTTAGCACATTCAATAGCATAATCCATCAACATTCATAACAAATACGCCCATGGAATAATATTTCAAATATTTGCGAGACATTAATTGGATGAGAAAATAGTATTTCTATTAAGATATAATCATCAGAAGTAAATGAGTTACATACTTCTGTGTCGACATGGTTTGGAACCGAGAAACTAATTTCCTTCTAGCTGGGCCTCCACCACTTCAATCCTCCACCAAAGGAAAGATCATATAAGAGATACCATGAAGTTCTCAATAACAAGGGAAGAGATTGGGGGCTGAACAATGTGTTCATACTTAAAGGACAAAGGGATGCAGACTCAATGTGAAGTGAATAATTTCTCCAGAGTAACTTTGCTCTCAAAGTTGAATTCTTTCTTCTTTTTCCATAGCTCGGATTTGGCCCATTTATAGCCTTCAAGTGGAACTGAAGGGTCGAGTCAGAACATTTCCAGTATATGGAAGGCCAAGGATCATTGATCTCATTACTTGACATGGAAACCTGACACCATTTTTCAATTTTGGGAACATTTCCCGATGTACATGGGTTGTAGTGGTGCAACCTGTGTATACACATGCTATAATATAGGCAAGGCACATATATGTGGAAAAATTATGTTTTTAGCTCTGGTATTTTAAAAAATGGACTTCAAGTCTGCATAGGGAAATGGAAAAAGGCCTTCTGTGCAAGATTTCATGGGGTGGGGCAAATCTTGCTATAACATATGCCCCCTAATGTGTGAGGTCAAAGGAGTATCCACGATGGTCGAAATACATTATAAAAACCCAAAAGTAGAGTAATGGGGACCCAGCTGGAAGAACTAGTTGCTCATTACAATCTATATTGACTTTGCATATATAACTGCCAATTTGAATTACACTACAGATCCATGTGAAAATATACCAAACAACTTTCCATGGACATGAACATGTAAATACAAATGTGGTTACATGCCAAAGGATGTCACAGTCATGAACAAGGCCCAGTAAAACCAGTCTCAAAATAAATCTGAAGATATCTGTATACAATGGAGTACAATCTGATCTCCCATGATCACTGAAGTCACACAGGTACTAGTCCAATGAAAAGGTAGAAATAGCTCAGGAAAGTTGGGGCTACAAACTGATGTCTTCAAGTCTTCTACACAATCCTCAAAAGGTGCAAGTCTACATCATGTGAATAAAGGAGTTGATGTCGAACACAATGAGACTTCGTTTGATTATCAATCATTGAGGTATACCATTAAGAAATGTGATACAACCTACCGATGATGAAAATAGGTATCAAGGCACCAAGTACATTCTTACAAGTGTGAACAAAGGAGTCAGGGTTGAACACTTGAATAATCCATTGATCGAAAGACATTGGTGTATTCCCAACTATCGATGGCGAGAGAACCTGCCACTGATCAATGCAAGCCTCTAGGTACTCATAGGACTCTAGGTCTCGTCTCCAGAATAGATGAGATGAAGTTGAAGGAAGGAGACCTGCTGAAAGGAGAGAATTAAGGCATCTCTCATCATTCAACACGAGGTACAAAGAAGGAGCTTAATGATTTGGAGGAAATCAAATGAATAACATGTTCACGAACCAATGACCCTGTCCGTCTTTCACGTGTTCCAAGTGTAAGAGGTACATGAAAAAGACCCTCTGAATAGAAACCAATGAGGAAAACTACTGACAAAGGCGAGGAAACCACCATTAAATCTAATGGAATCCAAGACACTACATGAATCCCAATGTGTGAATAAATTTTTTGCCATTGAATACAAGGGAAACCACCCAGTCAATGATCAATGATGAAATGTCGACTATTGGGTTCAAGGTTACCTACCAATGAGGAAAGTAGGACCGGGGTGCGCAATAGGACTAAAATTTCATGTGATTTTGAGACAAACTAAGGGTATGGCTGACATGCAAAGTCAAGAGTTTTGAGGAATGGCCGACACAGGGTGATAGACATCCTTTGAACAAGAGCATGAGACATATGGAAGTCTTTGGAAGCATAGAATCAATGATGAAACCATGAGATGTATGAGGCATCAATCAAAATTTCCATAGGGACTGGAAGAGTAACCAGTCGGGGGAGTAAACTCTTTGTAACGAGCTCAGCTTTCTAAGGCCATGCTAAACCCAAAATTATGATGGCAAGTGGAATAAAAAATTTTGTGCTTTGTTCAAAGGTGACACGACTGTTGCCAATATAAGATAATATTCCGTTCCCACCTATCTTCTTTTGTTTTTTCATGGTCAAATGAATGCTATGATACAAAGGAGGAAACGAGTGTCGCAAGTAAGAAAAATTAGTTCCAACTGTGAAACATACCTATGATCAATGCAAGGAGGTGCATGTGGGAGAAGGACACTCAGGGGAATGTTCCCTCTTGGGTATAGGGTGTCAAGTTGAAATGGATATAATCAAGGATTTTCTTGGTCGAGGATGCAAAACTGCTGAGGAAAACGATTTATAACACAAATCGAGAACCAACAATAGGCTCAATACTGCAAGCAAGGGCATGAGATGCAATCACAAATTAACGCCAAAAAATGTCCTTTTTTGTAATATTAGTCTACTTGGTTTGAAAAAGGGATAAAATTGTACCAAATAGATGTCCTTTCGAATCCAATTTATGAGTGTGAAAGAGACAAGTTCACTCAATAATCTTTTTGCTTTTTGAAAACAAGTCAGAAAAGAGCTTAAATCAAACTCGCATGGGAGTCCTCTAGGTATAGGTCAGCATGTTTATGAGTGAGAAATGAGGTTCAACATAAATTCATGTATTAGCTATAAGGGACTCCCAGCCCTACAGTAAAAATCTCGGCATGGGCACCAAATAATGAAGTGGATCTAACTAGGGTACCCATGTTTGGTAAGTCTCTACCATTTGATAATGACACGTCTAATAGCAGATAGAAAGTTTCGTTTCGCTAAAAAATGTGTTCATACCTAAGGCATATGAGTGATAGTTATAGGACAATGTGAGTGTGCATGATGGAATGGATACCTATCCTATATGTTGGGTAGAGAAAATACCTGTCCATAGTTATGAATGGTTGACATAATGCTAAAAACCGCAAGAATCCCTGGCGAAAACTACAAAAACCAATTCAATCCACTGTTGTATTAGTCCATTAGGAAAACATACTATCCAAAACTATGTAAAGTGGGTAAAAATTTCTATAAATAGTAATAAAAACCAAATTTTACTATGTCATTTTACTTTTTTACCCAAATAGTGGATTTTGGACCAAATTACCTTCGATATTCAACTGGGGATTGCAGGAGCTACGAGTGACGAAATTAGCGACCGTCTGGACCAGGTAATTCCTCTTCCCCTCCTCTTTCTTTCTAGTGGATTACCTTTTGTATTTAGGTTTGAATTTTTAAGTTATATAGGGCACAATATAAAATTTTAGGTGTACGCGGGCTACCATTCATCGGGTTGCATATACACGTGATTATACACAACTATCTAAAAGACAAACAATGTATACTTATCCCTATATGTGAGTATGAATGTTGTAGCTCGTGCATATGTCCATAAAAAACGTTTTTGATGGTTGCTAACTCAAAAAGTGATGTTTCTCCTGCAGGATGGTGCTAGAGTGGAGGGAAAGGGAACATGACGAGGTAGATGCTACTATGGAAAGAGATCCGGGGGCCCAAATGGCCTTGAAAAGATGTGGGTTTTATAATTTTTGGGAACTCAAAGAGATGAGGGCCCAAGTGAAGTTACTACAGTTTCTCATGGATTGCTGGGATCCAAACAGTGAGAGCTTCAACTTTGACGGGAAGCCATTAAGGATTGAAGTCGAGGATATTTATTTCTTGACGGGGTTGTCACATTGGGGTGAGGTGGTGAACCTCAAATCCTAGGGAGTTGGGAGTGGTATGAAGATATAGGAATACATAGACACTCATTGCATAGTAGGGACTGAGAAGGGCATGAGTCAACTCCCCATTCGAGCGATAAACAATCTAAGCCTCAAGATTGTTGTCCTCATTTTGACCCAGATCACAGGATCGACTTCATTGCACCAGGCATCGAGGCCACTTATGTTCTACTCCATAGAGTGTTTGAGATCCACGGTGTACAATTGGTGCACCTCACAACTAGATAACATGAAGAGCCAGTTGACAAAATGCAAACAGGGTGATAAGAGGAACTTCGGGTTTGCTTCCATCTTGTGTATTTTTTTCTTCGAGTGGGTTCCTGGTTTTGGAATTAAAGTTGAGATAATTCCTTGAGGACCTCGTGATCCAGCCATGGCATGGTGGACCTAGGTGATGAGACAAAAGGGGGGAGGTAGGGTTCCCACACCCTACAACGATGATTTATTTTACTAGTGGAGATGACAGGTCATTGCTTTGTATGAATACACCTATGCAAGGATCAACTTCATAGGGGACCCTGTCATGCCATTTCCACCAGGGATCGCCTACAGGGACATAGGTATGTCAAAGTTTTTAAATATTTCATTTTTTTGTATTTTTGTATAGGAAAACATTTTTTTTTTGGATGATGTTTAAGTACTAACTAGACACGTATGTGACGCAGACGTAGTTCCACGATGGGTGGATAGGATTCCATGACATCGTCGGAGGCACCGGGGAGATGAGGCGACGAGAGGAGAAGTAGAGAGAGTCCTTCAAAACGTGCAGGGAAACTTGTCTCATTTGACACAAAGGATTTTGATGGTTCAAGTAGAGGATCTGCCGGAGGCTATGCAATGGCAGGTGGTTGGTGTGCCCAGAGCTTGGGTGAGACTCTTTCGACATCTCACAAACGTCGTAGTTTATTATCATGACACACATCCAGTGCCACAGGCATAGATGTCATGGATTTTGTATTATTGGTTGTATATATGTATTGAGGATGTTGGCCCCAATTTTGTACTATAAACATGATATTTTTTGAAATATATATAAAACATGGCTCTTCGGCTTTACTTATGTTACAATGTGTACATTGATGAGAATGTTTTCTTTGCTTTAGTTATGTGACAAATTCCAATCTAAAATGAAATTAGCATAAGCATCAGATACATAATTAGAAATCCTAGGTATGTGATGATAAGTAATAAAATCAAACTGTTGTTCTAAAAGGCATACCCATAGGAATCGTCAAAGTAATGTAGGGTTGCACACATAGTAACTGATGTTCAACTGACATAATACTAACTGGGAATCTAGGCGAACCTCCAAAGAGAGAATATCATGTGAAATGACATCGCACAAAAGTTCTATAATGACACTATATTCGGCCACATTATTCGTGGATGGCCCTAGGAATACGCCACCTGAAGATACCAGTAGACCCTCAAGTGAGTATACCACCCAAACGACAGAAGCCAAGTTCTGTGTATGATGATTGGCTCCGTATACGAATCCTAAGTAGACCGAAGACTCCGTTGACATCTTCCAACCAAGGGAAAATTTGATAAGCAAGCTGAAGACAAAAATAAAGGGAAAATATATATACACTAAATTACATTAGTATACAAAGAGTTAAACCCAAGATTATGGCTCAAGCGTAATATATTTTCAAGTAGATCCCATTCTTGGGCTCGACCAACATGTTCCCTTCATAATATTCTAATTCATAGGCTCCTTTTTCTAAGACAAGTCGCATGATATAGGGACCATGACACATGGGTTTGAACTTGCCTGCCTCGAAAGATTCTTTGGCTTGATCATATAAAAGGGCCAAGTCACCCTCAGTGCACAACCAAGGAAAGACAGACTTGTCGTATTGGATCTTGACATGTCTTTTATTCTCTTCGATAGTGGTAGAGGTGTCTCGACACTGCTCGTCAAGGCTCTCTAGGTGTACGAGGCGTCGCTCGAGATCTAAAGTGTCAGGAAGGAGCGCAACTGGCAATCTAAGAGAATGGATTTCAAATTCAATAGGTAAGATAAACTCCACACTGTGTACTAATTGGAAAGGAGAAAATATGGTGGCAGTCTTGACTGAGGTTTGGTATGCCCAAAGTGAGGGATATAGCATAATATTCCAGTCATATTTGTTCTGGTTGATGGTTTTATGAAAAATGGTCTTGAGAGACTTGTTTACGACCTCTACCTGTCCATTTTCCTAGGGGTAGTAAGGGGAAGAATGACTATGATTAAACCCCAACTTGGATGCTAGCTCATCCATCATTTCATTATGAAAGTGACTGCCATGATCAGTGACAATATCACTCGGGATTCCGAACCTGGCGATAATTTGATTGAACACGAAGAAGGCGATAGTATTCTCGTCCAATTTAACTGTAGGCATGGACTCAACCCACTTATTAAAGTATTCTACGGCCATGATAATGTGCTGATGTCCCCCAATTGAAGTTGGTTTGCAATCCACAAAGTCCACCCTCCACTTGGTGAAGGGACTGACGATAATGACTGGATGGAGAGGGGATGGATGCTAACACTTTTTTCGAGTGAACACCTGGTAGGGGTGACACTTCTTAACTTCTTCAATGAAAGCCCAGACAGATGACCACCACAAGCCCCACTGTGGTGATCATTTAGAACAGACTCAACCTCTTCATGAGTTAAACAATGACGCAATATATTTTCTATTCCTCGACGATACATAGTGTCACCGAGGATAAGGTAATTCTTAGCTTGGTATCGTACACATCATCGGTCATCTCATGAGAGATGTTGAGGGAAATTCAAAGTTTGAAGATAGAGAAAAATGTCTCCATACCAAGGGTCAAATGACAAGACGAGGAAAATGTGTTCATCTGCAAAATAATCAACATGAATAACATCTTCGTCCAATCGTGGGAAGTCGGATATTAAGTCTGCAAAGACTAGTGATTTCTTGGACTTCGCAGAAGAGAAATCGAGATCAAATTCTTGTAAAATGACAATCCATTTCTTTTATTTCCCCTTATGATATGCCTGGTGAGGATGTATTGAAATGGATTGACATCGACAACCATGTTCGACAACACAGGTATTCCAACAGAGGACAAACACCTTCAGTAACCACTCACATAACCAGATCAAAGATCAACACACCGATGTTTTCACGTGGTAAAACCCCTACGGGGAAACATCCATGGCCCCAGCCAACGTGGCCACTTGGAGCAGTTTATT
>ML776943.1:1144670-1158717 GCA_009831015.1 Picea engelmannii
TATGTCGGGAACATATCGTGACCATCGGATTTCCTAACTACAAATGCATACTAATGCATACTAAAGAAACACACTTTTACCTAACGACATATTAGACCAAGTAGATCTTAACTAACTCCTAAGTGTCTAAATATCCTAACAAACCACAATAGTTTTTCAAAGTAATATATAATGGTGTAATCGTTGGACTGCATGGACGACAACCAAATCTGGATTTTCAACATGAGAATATTTGAGCTCAGGACCGACTAAGTTTTGACTAAGATAGTAGATGACGTGCTCGTGGAGCTCATCATCCTCCTGAACCAAAACCATACCAATCGTCTCTTCGAACGTGGTGACATAAAGCAAGTAATCTCTACTGTATTCCAGAGACTTCAACAGAGGCATCGATACCAAGGCTTTCTTTAAAGCATCGAAGGATTACTGGGCTCACTCATCCAAGATAAAAGGGGAGTCCTTCTTCAAAATATGCATGAAACCCTTATTAATATTGGCATAGTTTACTATAAAATGACGTAAAAAGTTAGCTTTCCCTTGTAAGCCTTGAAGTTGTCAAATAATGTGCAGGAGAGGCAATCAAAGTATTACCTCAAACTTTAACAGATCCACCATGATCCTAGTCTCAGAGACAAAAAATCCTAGAAGACGTCTAGACCTGAAACAAAATTTACATTTATGAGGGTTCAACCAAATTCTATAATGATGACATATTTCAAAAACTAGCCGAAGGTGCTTAGGATGATCCTCTCTCTTATTAGAGTGAGCAGCAAGATCGTCAAGATAATCTTCAACTATATGCTTAAGATCATAGAATGCGAAGGTCATAGCACGTTGGAAGGTTGCTCCGACATTTTTAAGGCTGAAAGGAATCTTACGGTATGCAAAGGTACCCCAAGGAAAAATAAATGTTGTCTTATGTTGATCCACGAGTTTAATTTGAATTTGGTTATACCCTGAAAATCCACCCATGAAAGAGAAAATTTTGCTTCCCGCACACTCATCGAGAATCTGATCGATGAAAGGTGTCAAGAAGTTGTCTTTAGGACATGCTTTGTTTAGTTCATGAAAATACATGCATACATGGATGGTTCCTTGCTTATTATTTACAAGAACAAGATTGGATACCCATTCATTCAAGGGAACTGGGTAGATAAAGCCATCATTCAACAATTTCTCTACCTCTGCCTTAATAGCAAGGGCCTTCTGGGGATTGACATCTCTAAGATGTTGTTGAATAGGTTTAGAATCCAAGTAATTTTTAATCTCATGTTTGACAATTCGAGGGTTGATTCCTGGCATCTCTTCATATGACCAAGAAAATACATCTCGAAATTCCTTGAAGAGATTGGTGTAGATCAGGATTTCTTCTGGCGAACAATCCACACTGATGTGTACATTTTCAATCTTTCTAGGGGTATGAGAGATATCGATCATGACGGTAGGAGAGATACTCACCATATTTCCTTCGGCATAAATGCCATGCATATCAAGTGGAACTATGATGTGACCGATTATCTCGCTTAGAGTAGATCGAAAGTCATCTTGTTTGATTCTAGCAAGCTCTGGGAGAAAATAAGAGCGATGATGCATATCATCCCAAGGTTTGTCTGAACCATTCATGTTTTCAATGATAGCTTCATCTGAGGGAAAATTTTCATTGAGGTAGTTATGTGAGAAATACGACAAAGTGTCCCACATGAGCTTAAGAAAAATATCCTCCTCGTTCGTCTGTGAGGTAATAAGATCAGGATCGATGACAACGTCAATAACAAATTGATATGATATCTTTGCTGTCGATAGCGGCACGTCCATTCCAACATGCGACTGGCCTTCACAAGACGCAGTCGAGGAAGGTAGGGTCCAAGGATCGTTAAAATAGGAAGTTCGGAAAGGAACAAACCTCTATGACGAAACGAGCCTACTAGACATGGCGTAAACATGATGAATCGGTGCCATGAAGTTGAAGGTACCCATAATGGGTGAATACATTCCAACATCGATATTCTCAAGTGCCGACTGAGAATTGTCGACCACAGGGATCGATGATGCAACAAATGAACTGGGGGTATCATACGTAAAGGAAAATTGCCCGATCATCACGATCTTCCCATTGTGAGGAAAACAAAGAGTGCAAAAGACATATTATACAACATCCGTCATAGCGTAAGTCCAATTGCGTCCTAGTAACAAGTTATAATCGAGGGGCACATCAACCACCTCGACATCCACCTCTACTGTCTTTCCACCTAACTGGACTGGAAAGGAAATAATAATACCATGAGGGTGGAAGGAACGACTGTCAAAATAAGTCAACATGGTCAGAGACTGAGAGAGAGTCAGAGAGCTAAGAGATTTCCAACAGACCAGGGACATCACACATGTTGCAACGCCTTCATCAACATCCATACGCTTGATGGTATACTTTGAGTAGAATATGTGGATTTGAAATGCCACATGGTAAGGCAAGCAAGGCTTCACATCTGTGACGTCAAACTTGATAACTTTCGAGCCATTGGGATCTAGAGCTCCTAACACAGATAGCAAGGCATTCCTTTGTGAAGGACACATTTGGAGTACCTCTAGGGCTGACATTGCATAAGGGGTTTGACCTAGGTCCTCAACAATAGAGTAATTTTGGGTAGCTCTAGCATTAAAATTGTGGGTAGAGCACTTGAGTACTCCTTTCAGAATATGAGGTGGTGGCTTTGGTTTTTTGATCTGCAAGGGCGTCTCCAGAGGAGGAGGAGATTCTAGAATAGGTGGCTACATTAACTTGAGAATTGACCATATTGATGCACAAAGGGTCATCATCTTGTGCTGATGGGTTTTGACTCCCATCGGCCACATTTCCAGCATTCGAGGAGCTTGAGGCCATGTGATGGTTATGTGGGAAAGGATTCATCATCACGACGGGCGGTAGAGATAAGAGCCTTGCATCTTCGACAAGTTTGGGGCATAAATGAGTAAGATGATCATCTGTACAAAGATTACAGGGAAATTTCACCTTACGCCTTTCTCTCTTTCCCTCACCAACATTATTATTCATCCTCTCATTATTACCATTGTCCTTGGGTTTATTATTATTCTTCCCACCCTTATGATTATTATTATGTCCTTTCTTCTTATTCCCTCCTTGTTGCTGGTTACAATTTGGGCCGGTCGACCATTGTACGAAATGTACATCCACCAACTGAGTGGGATTGGAAGACACAGATGAAGCTGACCCTACTGCAGATTGATTTAGAGACAACTCTTTCAAATGGATTGTCACTGGGTTTGCGGATTTCACACTGGTGAAACCTATAATGCCATTGGAATGAGTTCCGAGATTTTGTCTAGGGTCATAGTTTGACCTCGGTGCGTCCGAAAGAATATCGTATAACATCCCAAACTGAGCATATATAAGATCTAACTACTGGGCTTTGAATATTGCTTCTTCATCAGATGTAACCCTGGATGTGGCAACATCCTTCAAAATAGGAGTCTGTAGAGATTTAAGGAACCATTCTAATAGGAAGTCCAGGGGTATGCAGGTATTGATCAACCTCTTCCGTCTATGCCACTCCTGGATGTGATTTGAGATATTAGTGGCTTTTTCTTGGAGTAAGGTCGACAAAATTTCTAGTCCATCATCGTAACGAACTGACAATTGGAAGTGGTTAAGGAAGACTAAAACCATCTAACTAAAGGTCCCGTATTCACCCGTAGGTAGCTCGATATACCATTTCATGACAACCCCCATGAGGGTGTGTTGAAACAATATTAACTAGATGGAATCGTCGTTAAGGGAATTCGAAGAGCACCATAAGTGAAAGGTGGTAACGTGATCACCATAATCCTCTCCATTCTTGCCTTCAAATTTTGGAATATCCGAAGGAATATTGGTGGGAACGAGGGGCTATGTAGGATCATGAACCACATGGTCATTCATCAACTTAGACAAGTATGATAGATTGAGCGTGGGAAAAAAAGGGAGATGGGGTTGCAGCATATGGACCCAAGCTCCTTGGAAAGATTGTGGTTGGGGAATTACAACCCATCCAAGGTTCTGGTAAGCACCATGGCCCTGTTTGGGGTTGTAAGACCCTCCTCCAGGATGATTCGTAAGGGGTTGGTTGGGCATCATTCCAGTAGGAATGTTTTTATGAGGGTTATAAAAAATTCCCTCAACCGGAGTGGCTTCGGGTTGGGGTTTGCCTAAGGCATGAAAATGACCTCCTCTAGGTGTGAATCCGAAGGATAAAGGTGGATTTGTCATGCCAAGCGCATTGGTTGGAATCAGTACCAAGGAGGTGAGATTAAAGGATGGAACTCAAGCAGAAGATTGTCCACCAGGTTGGTTACTCCATCCAGAAGAAACAAGATTAGACTCGGGGTTAAAAGAAGGAATGCCTCCCACTATAGGAGTCATTTGAGGGATCTAAGTGCCACCAAACTAGAATGGAGTATAAGGAGGAGCCATGCCCCCATTTCCAATGATATCATTAGGGCCGGTAGATAGGATGGAGTTTGAAAACTACGAAGTAAAATTCGGCATACCATAGGAAAAGGGACTAGAGGCCATAGGGATGGAATGAATATTATAGCCTGGTGAATGACCAAGCGACCCAAATGGGTTCATGGAAATAGGTTGAGTGATCACTATAGGATGGGAAACAATGATGATAGGTTCCCCCGACACTACAACCTGTTAGCAATGAGAGTCACCCTCCGATTGCATAGAAGGTAAGCCTAGTACCCATCAAGTTACATGTCACTTATGAATGAATTTAAAGGGGTCAAATGGGCACAGACTCAAGATAATATTGTTTTAACTTAGAAAACTGGACCAACATGCACAAGCAGTTGAGGTCTTGATCAACTTCAGTTAGTAAGTTGTAGTAAAGGTGAATAGGGGGAATAATTGGTGAGGATAATGTAGAGGTCTTATATGGACATCAGGTCTTCAAGCAACCTAAGGAGGAAAAACTCAGAAAACAAGATCCTCTTGGATTTAAAGTTTCAGGAAACTAAAGAACGTTATAACATGACTGTAATCAAACATCCATCACAATACACCTATGACAATACATGTGAATCCTTCAATCATGGACACTTTAGTATCAAAGGCAAAGAAGATGAAGAAGAAATCTGACTAAAACTGGTCACGATACTGCTGCAATCAAACCTTCATTACAACAACATAATGACCCTTGGTTGGATCCTCCATGCCTGAGTGTCTTAGAACAAATATTTACATAGAACTGAAAAGAAGCTATCTTAGATTGATCAAGAAGTCTCAAATCAAGTTACATAACCAGAGAACCAATATGCTTCATCAAAATTTACAATGCGGGAGCCTTTCTCAACCATCAACCTTAACAAAATATAAAAAATGCATACTTATACTTAGAACTACCTTCAACCTCCATAGGCGCAATGAAGTCAAAGATTTTAAGGCTTTAAGTCGGTGAGTTCTCTATCAGACTGTGCATGCAATCTTTAGTCATACTCCCCATGTAGTCTTTTGTTAGATGCGATATCTGGTCAGTATGGGCTGATAGTATACTTCCGCGATCGATCCTTTCTGTGTTTCCATTTATGGGGGGGACGATGTTTCAACAACCACCCCCCATTTTCGTTAACTGTTTCATTGGGATCAGAACAGATGTTGAGTCAACACGATGCCTTCAAAATGTGCCAGCCTCAATCTGCTCCTTTTCCCCTTGTATCTTTGATGTATGTTTACAAAGCGATTTGGAAATAATATGTGGAGGAGGAAGATGATGAGTGGGAAAGGATCTTGGCACAAACTCGCATAGAACAATGAGTGAATGATGGCCAGGTGGAAGGAAGCGAGTGGCGGTGGCTGGGAATGTGTGGGTGCCAGTAAGTGGGAGATGAGGTGTAAAGGAGCAAGGGTGATGTAGAAAGGGGAGAGGATGCGGTGGCATAGCGGAGTGGTAGGTCAGGGGGGAGGAAAAAATCATAGTGGAGGTGACATGGAGGATGAGTGGAGGCCAGATGTTAGGAGGTGAGAGGGAGAGATGTGACAGCGGGAAAGGGACATGCATGCGAGAATGTGAGTGGATGTCAGGTGTCCGCGAGAGCGCAAGCGGTAAGCAGAGGTGGTCTAGAGGTTTACTCGAAGGGTGGGGGGGTAGGTGGTAAGCGGTAAAGCACGTGGGGGGGGGGCAGGTGGGGGTTCGAGTTTCTATGGAGGCAACATGTTGTGGGGGGCCCATGCCAGAAAACCACCAACTCGGACTCCCCCCCCCCGTTAAAGGATGAAGGTCGAGGGGGGGGGTTTGATATTGGCTATGGGTCATAGATATGAGCACGCCTCACTCAACCATATATTTGAGCGCACTCTTTAGTTGCGACGTGCCCAAATATAAAAATGCCCAAAATTAGGATAAAAGTCATAAAGTAGGTTGCGCAAGCACCCCTTTCTTGCATTTTTTCACCAAGGGGTTATTTACTAAGGGAAAACACCCTTCTATCAAAAATATGTGATAACAAAACCATTTTGGTTGAAAGATTCGAAGGGTTACCATTGACTATAGTGGGTGTGGGAGTCGAAGGGATCCCAATATCTTGATGACTCAGTTCAGTAATCATCCTTGTAGAATCACAAGTTTGATAAGTGGAGGTGTGTGTACCATGTTTAATAACTCTACCCTTTTAGAAGGCAAAGACTCAAAACTTGGTGGTAATTGTAACAAGCAGCAAGACCTACAGGGAAGCTAGTCCGGATCCACGATGACTCAAGATTCAAGATATAAAAAACAAATTCTAAGGCCAACTGGTAATCAAAGATCACACCAAAAATAATCAAATGATAAATATGCACACAAACATGATAAAGTGGCTTAAGGGACCTCCTTCTCTAAAGTAGGCATGCCTTGCCCAGAGGGGCCTGAGACTCTACTACTAAATATTGGAGGAAACATAATCAATTATAAGGGCCCTGGTGGGATTAACAACCAGTCAGTCAGATCCCCCTGGAGAGGTAATCCTCCATAAAGGTTGTGTGTTGTCTGACCCTTATCTAACCCAGGGTACATGCAAAATAACCCATACAAGTAACCTATGTGGCACCTAAGTCAAGTAACTAATCAACCAAAATATAAACGATGCACAAGCAAACATTCGTAAGTCAGGTCCACCATATGGGCAGGGTAGAAAAGCTTGAAACCTTGAAAGCACAACCTCTCACGGAGGTAAGGGCACTAGCAAGATCCCCATATAAGAATATATCCCCAGAAATATATCTAACACTAAGAAGGTATTGGGGGGATATCCCTTCATCTGAACTCACACGATCTCGTGCTTAACTCTGATGTAAGTGGAGACTCCTGATCTTACTGATTATACAATTGATTTCTCCACTCCTTTAGTCAGACACATATGCTTATTTAATAGCCTTGGAGAAGTTTACTCACAAAATCCTATTCCAAGGCACTAAATCCTAATCTAGTTTGTGCACCCTAGAAAATAAAATCGTTACTAATCAATTTTAAATTATAGCGTTAATTTTAATGGCCTTGCTTACTAAAAAGGTGCGGTCATGAAACTAGTGATGTTATGACTCAAAAAGTAAAATAAATGAATATGAATACAATGCAAAGTCCTAACTTCAATTTCCAAAAAATGATATGCTTCTTAAAAATGCAATTTTTAATTCATTTATGCAATTCTAAATAAAAATGCAATCTTTCTTTACATGCACTAAGATAAATGACAAAGACTCAAGAGATCAAAATGCCAATCAATGTAAAATGCCTAATATTTTTGTATTTTCAATATAAGAAAAAATGAAAATGCAAGGACTGAACAACAACTTGATATAAAGACTCTACTGTGTATAAAAAAAGACAACTCAAGTAGGATATCAAGGAGCAAAACATTCATCCCAAGGTGCAAGGACAATCAAAATGAAAAGATGATGAGAAAGGCACCACCCAAAAATTCAACCAAAGACAGGTTTCTTGTCATTCCACAGACACTTAACAGTCACCACAGAGACCCATGAAGACTCAACAATCATCAAAACCTACCCAACAACCACCAGACCCAACAAACAAGCAACAAAGGTTGATGTACATGACTTTTCAAGGGAAAAGCACGTATGTACGTAGCTTGCAGAAGGACAACACGTGTATGTATGCAATTGTCAAGAAAAAAACCATGTATATGTGTCAAAACACAACTAGGCTAAGGAGAAGGCTAAGAAACTCAGACCCAGGGTGAACAAAGGCTGTCAAGAAATCATATGACAAGAAATGAAACATGAACGAGATCAATCTAAGGAGAAAAACACTCCAAACCCTGATAAAGAATATTCAATCCCTAGTATGGTCGCCAATTCTGTTATGAGGAAAATCTCTCTATGGTTAGGGGTAAACCAAAATAGACGGAAATGACTGTAGAAATCAACTCTAATCTCAAGTATTCTATATTAGAAAATACGCTAACAAGATAATATAGAGAGTCTACCTCGTCTAGATGTTTGATGAAGTCTATCGTTGAGAACTTGACTCAAAGAAATATACTTGAAACTAGTCCTCAACAGCCAAGCAACGCAAGCATATGGTGATAATATATGATGTTAGAACATTCAATAGAATAATCCATCAACATTCATAACAAATATGCCCATGGAATAATAATTCAAATATTTGCGAGATATTACTTGGATGAGAAAAGAGTATTTCTATTAAGATATAATCATTAGAAGTAAATGAGTTATAGACTTCTGTGTCGTCACAGTTTGGAACTGAGAAACTAAGTTCCTTCCACTTGAGCCTCCACCACTTTAATCCTCCACCAAAGGAAACATCATATAAGAGAGACCATGAAGTTATCAATCAACAAGGGAAGAGCTTGGGGGATTAACAATGTGTTCAGACTTAAAGGACAAAGGGATGCATACTCAATGTGAAGTGAATAATTTCTCCAGAGTAACTTTTCTCTCAAAGTTGAATTCTTTCTCCTTTTCCCATAGCTCATATTTGGCCCATTTATAGCCTTCAAGTGGAATTGAAGGGTCGAGTCAGAATGTTTCTAGTATATGGAAGGCCAAGGATCATTGATCTTGTGATGTGACATGGAAACCTGACACCGTTTTTCAATTTTGGGCACATTTCCCGATGTACACAGGTTGTAGTGGTGCAACCTGCGTATACACATGATGTAATATAGGTAGGGTGCATATATGTGGAAAAAATATGTTTTTAGCTCTATTATTTGCAAAAAGGGACTTTAAGTTTGCATAGGGAAATGAAAAAAGGTCTTATGTGCAAGATCCTCGTCCTTGTATTCTTCCTTTCTAACATTATAACATTCTAATAGCTTCTAGACTGTCATCTTAGCTTTGTGCGCACCACATAAAGGTACTACTTCCATCGTCTCTACCTCTGAAAAGATCTTTGTTCGAATGAACTGTAGTGTTGTATGTATGGAGGGAGATTCATGTTCAAATGTGAATGTGACTTCAAATCTTCGAACCAATTCTTCCCATCTTGTTGTCTCCCTGTGCATCTCCAATTCTAAATACCAATTCTTTGGGATTGTTTCCAACGTGTGTATGAATCGTGTATCCACTTTGTCTCTAGTACTATGCATCATAAGGCCCTACAACATTCTAAGTGACCTGTCAGGTCACTCTCTCTTGTGTATTTCTATGCATATTCTTCTTCCTCGGGCCCAAAGCATATCTACATAAGTCTACTGCACTGTGCCCATTCTTTAATATCCTTTCTATGCACACCCCACCACCTCATTGGAGTTTCATTTAAAATGACATTTAGTGCCAAGATCCTATATTTTTCGAGCACCTGTAACTCAAATGATTTTATAAATATACCAATCTCAGCTAGTCCATCGTACCTGGGTGGATCACATAGCCCCGTTCCTATCCAGTGCAAGGATCAATTTATCCGCACACATCGTCTAGTTTACACTTCATGCATCCTCTACAACCAATTTTCCAAATTGGCTTTTGAATATGATGCACATGAAATGATACTTCTCCAACTCAATGTACCATCCATTATTGGGTTGACATAGTCCTCCATACACGTAGTTAGATTGTATAAGTTGTCAATTTCCTTCCCTCTTGCGGGCTCTGTTTATCGCTTTCCTTCTGATGGGTCCAAAGATGCAGTAACTTTCATATCCCCAAACTCGAACATCATCTCCCTCTTCTTTAAGTTAATAATCACTTGGTTATCGAATTCCCATTCCAATACCATTTGTGTTGGATACGGTTGAATTTCATCTACGATCTCAATAATTTCAAATTCTTCCATGCTGCACACCCCATCTATGTTCATAGGTAATCCTGTTAGACACCCAATCGAGACTATCTTATGATGATTCATGAGTCTTAATGGAACAAGGGACCATACTAGCTCAGGTTATCCCATAATCTCCCATGTCTTCTTAGGAAACACATTCACATCAGATCCTAAGTCCAAAATAACATTATCCACATTGTACTCTCCAATATTCACATTAAACTTGAATTCTCCATTGGTTCTCTTCCTGCACAGTAGCTGATTTACCATTATTTGTGCGATAGGGGTGTCCCTTCCTTTTATGCAGTGATCAATCATGTTATATAACATACTTAGCATAGTTCTATCCTTCACTAGTTCTACACAACTCTTTAAGAACTTTTTTAGTGTACTTACTTGTGCACTTGACGTTTCTGGAATAGTTCGATCTTCTATATGAGGAAGCAATGATGTTGATGCTCACCCATGTGGTCCAAGTATTTCCTTTATTGCGCTTTGATATGTCTCTTTTTACTGCTATGGATCTAATGATGGGATAATCCCTCCTGACTCCCTTACCCACTGCTCCATCTGGTTTCCTCGAGTTTCCATATTGGTGCTAGTCTTATCTCCTCCATGCGTAACGACTATGATTTTTGGTCATTCACTGCGTCTTTCGATTGAGATCATCTGCGCATTCTGATTCAGATTTTGATTTGGGTTTCCTCTGGCCTGCCATTTCGTAACTAGTTGTTGGTTTTCTTATCCTACCGAGAAACTCTGCACTCTAGACCCATGGTTCATATCTTTCAGGGTACCAACAAAGCCTAAAACTATCGGCCCTTCTAGTGAACCAAAAGGAATCAAAATACACAAAATACGTTGCACTGTATCACCCGAGATAGATTTAATGGGTGGCTATAAGACTCATGCGTTTACATATTGGGATTGAGTAGGGGATAGAGGGTCATCATTTCGATCTCCTAGTTATTAACTGTATTACCAATTACTGTTATCTGACCTTCAGGATTAAACAATGCAACATAAATGAACTAAACAGTAGAATAACCCATCCATTCATCACATCTAGTGCCTAACTAACAACAATAAATAGAGAGATGCATGCATTCATCACATTACAAAAATATTACCGTGGTTCACCCCCTCCCAGGGCTACGTCCACAAAGATTTGGCTCTTGGCTCTTTTATTAAGATAGTTCTGTAATTCTCGTGCCATGTGCTTACAATTCTTCTCAGAATGGCAAGATCTCTAAGAGACGAACTAGATCGTACCAGGCTCATCAGACTGCGATTTGATCCTCAAGATCCTCCTCCTGGTTTACTCTCTTGTTACAAGTACTCCCTTATCAACACATTCCATACAATGGAAGCTCAGTCCTCCCAAATTATCTAAACTTTTGAATCTATGAACTCTCTAATTCTTGAACTCTCGACCTTTTGAACCAACTAACTAAGTCTTCTTTGATACCTACTTGCCTATATTTATATCTATAGGGATCTTCAGCCGTTTACACAAAATATCTTACCAAAAACCCTAACTCCTCTATCATTAGGTCTTCCTTTCTCTACATGTGTTCTCTGCTTCCTTCCAGTTGTCACCCCCTTCTTGCATGCACATGTGCTCTGCTTCTTGCTAGTTGTCGCTTTCCTCCTGCATGATTCCCTTCCCATGATTTCTCTTCCAGCTGTCGTTCTTCTTCGTGCATGCTTTATGTCCCATTTCGGTCTGATTCTAACATGCCCCCAACATTGACATGTGACTCATCCCGAGTCACCTAATCTTTCTGAGCTGCATCGATCTCTTCAGTGATCCTCTGGAACTTTTCCCTTAGCTCTACTGTTGTTGTTAGTTCCTGGGCGGTCTTCATCTTAATGGTTTTGACGACCTGAACAACCACTTCATCGCTCAGTAGTCCTACACATTTTTCCTGGGTCTACGCCATCTGTGCTCTGTTCGCTTCTGCGTGTGTGAGTACTTCTGCTACTTGTACCTGTAATAGTTCTATTTGAGCCTGCCACTCCTGTTTTTGTGTATGCACAGTGATGAGTTCTGCATGCATATTCTTCAACTCTTGTGTCCCTTTTACATGTCCTAGGATCGGTATGATATTTTTCTTCTGCTTGAGTTCTTGGATCGCTGAATTGATCCTTTCCTCTTCCTTGTCCCAGCATTGAACCTGTGGATCCTACTCCAGTTTTTTCCAAAGTTTCCCTGCTTTGTCGAGCAAGTCAGCTGCTGTGCTAATCTGTTTCCCCATCTCTTGTATTTGTGTTTTTTCTACCTACCTCCTTTTCTCCTTCACTGTTGGTGGGGTTGTTGGTGTTAGCTATTCTTGGAGGTCCCCGATCTCCTTTTGGTATTGCGTAATTGCCTACGCAATATGGTAGATCTTCTCTATGGTTGGGAGTTTGTTTCCCTCCATAGTGTGGAAGTGTTCCAAAAATTTCTCCCACCCTGTGTTCCAACTTGTTCCTGTGTTCCATCTCCTTCTAAGTTTCTGAATTGGCCTACCCGTACTCTTTTTCCAGTGCTTCCCGCTACTTTGTTGTTTTCTGTAGCTTGACTAAGTTCTTATGTGCCCGAGACTGCATCTCGAGGTTGATGCTAACATGTAATTTGTACAATGCCCTTGACGACATCCATGACAAGACCAATTGAATGTGGTCCAAATCCTTCAGCGATGTCTGTCCCACTATTTCATCCATTCGCAACATGTTTGGTCTTATATGGACCATTGTGGATGCATGTGGCATTGGAAGAGTTGGGTCTCATTCTTCGATCTCCATTCTTTTTTTGGGTTGTGTTGTCGGCTGCTCTATGCCTCTACTGCTACTTGTGATCTAGGCTTCTCCGAGTGTCTTGAGGAGTTTCCTTATTTCTACCAACTCTTTCTGTAGCTTATCCCTGTGATGTGCTATGTGATTAAAGTCTTCGACCAGACAATCTTGGACCATTCTGGCGATCATTTCCTCGTCGTCCTCCATGATCGTTAGGTCTGGTGATGATCGTTGCGCCTTTGATTTCTTGTGCGCACTTGTGGTCTGTTCAACTGGTCTCTTATTTCCCTTGGGCTCCTATTCAGTGGGGTTTGGGGTGGTCTCCTACATTCCCTTAGTTTTCTTTGGTTGTTCGTTGGTCTTTTTCTACCCCTTCGCTTGCTAGAGGTGGTTTCTTTTGGCTCGTCCTTGGTTTCTTGGGCACTAGTTTTTGTGGAGGTTGTGTTTTTGTCTGGGTTGCCTCCCCTCTTGCGAGTCCTTCTGGTACCTCCTAGGGAATGGATGGGATCTTCCATTCAGTAGGCCATTCACTAGTGACCATGTCTATATCCCCTTCCGTGATGCAATTGTTGGTTGTAGAGCCTGATTATCTTCCTGATTCAGAGGTCCTTTCTTTCAGCCATGTTTATACCCCATGAAGTATTTACACCCCAGAAGTATGTACACTCTTCCATGCAGGGGAGTGCAGAGGGGGGGTACCCCCTCTGCGGGGTATGGGAGGGCTATCCCCCCAAAGCAAAAATTGCCTTGTAAAAGTATATTGTAATTTCATTGTAAATCTGGACCGTTCATTATAAGGTCACATATCTAACGGTAGAGATTATGTTAGGGTTTTTTTCCCTGGAAGGCAACCCTCTTTTATGAGGGAAATGTATTGCGGCTATGGATGATGGTGAATATTGTATTCTGAGAGAGGAGACTGTGAGAGAAAGAAGAGGAAGTTACAACGGGTTTTGCTGTAGGTTGTATCCCTTCATTTGCTGGAT
>ML776943.1:1162294-1195363 GCA_009831015.1 Picea engelmannii
GATGGACAATTGAAGATGGAAAAGATACACACTAGCCAGAATCCTGCAGACATGTTAACAAAGGGAGTAACCAGGGAGAAACTGAGTTCTTGCTCAGTTTCAGTTGGTCTTAAAGAATGAAGATGAAGATGAGAAATTTTCCAAGTCTAAGAAGGTTCAGAGTCCATCATATACAGCAGTGGTGGAGTTGTTGAGATCAGTCTCCAAGTGGGAGATTGTTGGTTGTGGAGCCTGATTATCTTCCTGATTCAGAGGTCCTTGCTTTCAGCCGTGTTTATACCCCATGAAGTATTTACACCCCATAAGTATGTACACTCTTCCACGTAGGGGAGTGTAGAGGGGGGGTACCCCCTCTGCGGGGGGGTCTGGGGGCAAGCGGGCCCCCAGCGGGGGTTTGGGGGCGAAGCCCCCGAAGGAAAAATTGCCTTGTAAAAGTATATTGTAATTTCATTGTAAATTTTGACCGTTCATTATAAGGTCGCAAATCTAACGGTAGAGATTATGTTAGGGTTTTTTTCCCTAGAAGGCAACCCTCTTTTATGAGGGAAATGTATTGCGGCTATGGATGATGGTGAATATTGTATTCTGAGAGAGGAGACTGTGAGAGAAAGAAGAGGAAGTTACAGTGGGTTTTGCTGTAGGTTGTATCCCTTCATTTGCTGGATAATAATAAAGGAAGGACCTGGCAATTTCTTTGGTGGACGTAGCCCACACTGGGTGAACCACGTAAATCTGTATCTCTCTTGTATTCTGTGCCTTCTGTGTTTTGTTTCTACATTTGTTTTATTTTATTGCTCCACAGTCCTGTTTTTCTAACAACAATAGCTCATCGGTAGCCACTGATGATCGAGATCCTGCCTTGGTTGTATCCACATGGCTTGCCTTGTTGCCAAGAAGTTATCGATGTCCCCATATTGTGCAACAAATTTTGGTGTTAATCTCCATGACCAGTTAATAGCTTCCTGTATATCCCGTAGGTATGCTTCAAAGATAATTCCATTTTCCCTCTTTTGTTTGGTCCGTGGCCCTGCTCTCAGTACTCGGTATCTCTCTCCCTCGGGCTGTGGTCTCGTAGAAAAAACTACATATTCTGGTTCCCTCCATGCCATGAAGGCTATAAGGGTTATCAACCATGAGTAATGAAATTCTATGCCCAGTTCCTGTGTGTCCGTGCAATCCATTTGGAATAAGTTTAACAGGTAAGATGCCCATCCCACGAAGGTGCCTTCTACGCATTAAGCTGCAACTGTGATGACTCCTGATGGTACTTCATATTTGTGGCATTTCCTTAGCATCTTACAGGATAAGATCTTTGTGCCCAATTGTGTTGATGGGTTATTGATCCGTTTGATTATAATACCTCTTGTTTCCCTCGCTGTGCCGTATTTCTTCTTCATTTCCTCTCCTAGCGTGTTTTCCTTGGATTTATCATCCAAAATCAGTGCGGGATCCATACCTCGACTGGGTTGTCCTGTTATCTAGGTGATAAGGTCCACTGTTATGGGGACAGGTTTTTCCAGCCATATACCCCCCCCCATGCGTAACTTCTAACAATTTCTTGACGCATGTAGTCACGTACTGACTTCTACCAAAATGTGGAAGTCATAATAGTCCTAAAATTCCAGTTCGATCTAGTCCAACAGCCCACCGATGCGACTGACTAATTGTTTTTCCAAGTTGGTTAACCATGATATTCTGCATGAATACTCTAGGTGCAAGTTATGGGTATTTAGTGTCATCTGAGACATCATGGTCATAATACTTGATCTTCCCAACATGACCCAGTAGCTGTGGTTCTGCCTGTACTCCCTCCAGTATAAGTGGTAGCACAATTTCTTCTGTCGGTTTCTTACGAGGTGAGCTCGGTATTAGAATTATGTCGTCCTGCTGTGGTGCTTGGTATGAAGTTCCAACAATTCCCATTTTCTATCCCATAAGACATTCTGGCCAAGCTGAGGTAGTTTCTATAGTCTCTTCTGTCGGTTGACCAAGGATGGGTACCTGTGGCTTGTCAGATTTCCCTTTTGATCATCGATTCCGTGTCGTGTCATTGCTTTGCGTGGCTATTTTGGGGCGTTCTAGTAGCCCTTCCTGTTGAGGTTCCACTTCTTCATTTGGGGGTTCTTGCATTTTTTCTCGGATACCCCCTTCCAGTTCCTCTGGGTGTGGCCACTGAATCTCTTCCAGTATCGGTGTAGGGCCCACTAGTGGTATCTCTGGGGATGGGATCTCATCGATATCAACAATCTCTGGTTGCTGCTGCTCGTTTTCTTCTAGCGGTCCTCATGACCTAGTTTGAAATCTGGTCTCCCTGGTGGTCAAGCCTGGTTCAATGGACTTCGTTGGTGCCATAGTGGTGAGTGTCGGGCGTCTGCTGTCTGTAGAGGCTTGTGATCTTGATTTGTTCGTTCGAACTGCCGTGGCTTTCTCTATGTTCTTCTTTCACGAATAGACAAGTTGTTTTCGTGCTCGCATGCTATATGGGATCATCTTGAAGCTTATCGAAGATGACTCCTCCATGATGCAATTGATGCACCATATCTATGGGTTCAATGCATGTGAAACATTTTCATACTTTCCATTATGCTTCTTTGGCCGTTTCCAATTGGCATATTTAATGTGACGTTCCATCATTCTTTGCCATGTCTTAGTTCCGCTTTGTGTTGTCCTATCGTCCTTCTTTTTCTAACTTTCCATTTATCGCTCGTTTGTCTTAGGCATGTGACCATTACTCTATCCTTTACTACATTTGTGTGTCGAGCATCCTGTGGCTTTTTCATGGTTTTCATTTTTTTTTTTTTACTGCGCAGTGGGTGGTCGACTGTCTTTGTACAACTTCAGTTGGATCCCATTGATCATTCCTTAGAGGTCTGCACTTTATAGATCTCTTAACTGTACATCTCCCCCATCTGTTACCATCTTTCTCTCGTATGGTCCTAGCCAATGCATTCTCAGCTTTCCTGGATGCTGAAACGATTTGTTCTCATAGAGTAATACTAGATCGCCTTATGTGAAAGTCTTCTTAATGTTTCGATCATGCCATGCTTTATCTCTGGCCTTTTGTACTTGTTGATGGAATCCTGCTAGTATTTAGTCTTCCTCCATTGCTAATAGTTGATGCAACCTTTCTTATATTGCGTCACGTTCTGTCATTTGCGTGATAGCGGCTACGCGTAAGATGGGTATTAGAAATTCCAATGGTACTACCGCTTCTTGGCCATAGATGAGTTTAAATGGTGTGTGGCCTGTCAAATTCTTGCATGTCATCCTATATTCCCATAATAATATTGGTACTTTGAGGTCCTAATCATCTCTGTTGACATTGCAGCTCTTTGTCAATGCATTCTCTAGAACTTTGTTGAAGGCTTCTACTGTGCCATTCGCCTGGGGGTGATATAGTGTTCTTTTCTGGTGGTGAACTTCAAATTATTCGAGCATTGTGTGGATGGTGTTATTTATGAAATGTGTGCCTTGATCACTCATCAGAACTCTTGGGCACCCAAACCTAGTAATTACTTGTTCGAATAAAAAATGTGCAGCGATTTCTACGCTACAGTCCTTTACTGGTGCGACTTCTTCCCATCTTGTTAGATATTCCGTCGTGGTGATGATGTATCTTGCCCATGTTCTTCTTGCTGGTGGGTTAATAGGTCCCACAAAGTCCATTACCCATTTATCAAATGCCTGTAGTGTTATTTGCGGGCGTAATGACATCTCATCCCTTCTGTTGGGCTTGCCTACCCTCTGACAGACATCACATGCATGACAATATTCTTTCAAATCCCTATGAATCATTTTCCACCATAGTCCTATGCGAAGTACCTTCTGCATAATAAATTTTCCTGCATAATGTCCTCCTGTCAACCCCTTGTGGGCTTTTGATAGAATCCTTGGTTGTTCGTGCTCCAGCACATACCTTCGTAAAATGTTGTCTACACCCATTTTATATATATTTCCTGCGATCAGTTGATAGTCGACTACGTGAACTACCAGGTTCTTCTTTTGCGCGGTGGTATACTCTTGCGGTGCGGTACCTGTGCTCAAATACTATATCATCTCTGCGAAGTAGTCATCAAAAATTTGTACCGAGAATAGATGTACATATGGAAAGTTGTCTTCTAAGATTGTGGGTTCTTCTCCATTTGTGACCCGTGATAGGTGGTCAAGGCCTGCATTCATCTTTCCTGGTTTGACGATCACCTTGAAGTCAAATTCCTGGAATAAAAATAACCATCGACAAATTCTCCCCCTCAACACTAGCTTGTTGACTAGGTATTTGAGGGCTGAGTGATTTGTAAACATCTTAAAATGTTTTTCTAGTAAGTAGTGCCTGTACTTCTAAAGTGCATAAACCATATCTAGGCCTTCTCTTTCCATGGTGTTATAGTTCTATTCTGACTCAGATATTTTTCTAATTGCAAATGCTATTGGGTGGTCCAAGTCTCTTGCTCCTGGCTGCGCTAAGATAGCTCCAAGTGCTATCGTTGATGCATCTACATGCACGTGGAATTCCTTTCCCCAGTCCGAAAATACCAATATCGGTACAATGACCATATTTTCCTTCAGGGTATCCAGACCGTGTTGACACTCGTCGTTCCATTGGTACTTTGTATCCTTCCTTAGTAGCTTTTCCATTGGTGTTGTGATCTGTGCATATCCTTTGATAAATTTCCGATAGTATCTTATGTATCCTAACGTTTCTCGTCGCTGACAGACCATTTTCGGTGCTGGTAAATTGATGATGACGATGACCTTTGCTAGATCGACCAACAACCCTTGTTTGCATACTATATGGACCAATAGTATCCCAAATGGTGTTCCAAATATGCATTTCTTTATGTTCAGTGATATATGACACTGTCTGCATCGCTTGAGCATCAAGCGTAAGAATTCTAAATGGTTCTTCAATATACTATAGACTGTCCAGTCGTCCATATATACTTCGAGAAATTGGTGGATGAATTCTTTGAAATCTGCGATAACCACTCTGGAGAAGTTTCCTGGTGAATTCTCCAGTCCGAAGGGCATGACTGTATATTGTTAATATCCCCATTTTGTCACGAATGTGGTCTTGTGTCTATCCTCCTGTGTTATCTTAATCTGATGGTAACCTGAGAATCTGTCAATGAATGAGTATGCTTCGTGTCCCCCCACATTCTCTAGCACTTCATCCATGAATGGTGTAGGGAATGGGTCATGTAGGCATGCATCATTCAACTTCCTCAAGTCAACGCATATTATGATCCCTCTTCCTTGTTTCTTATCCTATATGACCATCGGGCTTATCCATTATGATTCCTCGACAGGTTTAATTATGCCATCTTCGAGCATTCAATCAATCTCCTCTTTAACTTTCTGTATATATACAGGGTTCAGTCTATATGGTCGTTGTCTAATCGGTCTTGCTTCGGGTCTGAGAGGTATTTTCATTTCTCCTAGTTCGCCTGCTATACCTTTCATCTCTATGAATGTTGTAGGAAATAAGTCATTGTATTCGCGCAATAGTTCTGTAATACTTTCTACTGTTGAGTCATCCCAGTAGTCTCCAATGCTGGCCATTTTGGGATGTTCCATCGTGCCGATGTTAACTTTCTTTACCTTGATTGGAGTGGAAATAAATTCAGACTCTATTTGTGGTCCCTTCACATCTCGGTCACCCTCTGCTTCTGCAATCTGAATGTCATGTGGGTTCTCTTCATCCAGTATGTCCTCCTGTACCTGGTAACATGATAGTAGTTCCTTGACTGTCTGTCTATTTCGTTGCTACTCTTCGGTAATAAGCTCTACTTTTGGTCCCTGAATGAATATGAATCCTCTGATTGATTTTAGAGCTACGTCTATGTTGGGGTTTTCATGCTCGAATGAGAAAGTGGTGGTAAAGTTTTGCTGCAACATTGCCCATGTTGTAGTTCCTTTGCGTAGTTCTTGATCTGTATACCAGTTCACTGGTATGCCCTCCAATGTATGAATAAAGTGGTGAGGCCATTCCTCAGGTGGTGTCATTTTACACAGCGTTTCACACTCCCTCAAGTGTTTCACTGGTGTTCCAGATCCTTCGTATCTCTGTTGTTGGTTGTTTTTCTGTACTGCGTCGAACCTTATTCGCAGTAGCCTTTTACATTGGTACTGGTCTATGATGGTATCCTTGTGTGTTCCCCACCATCTGGCGAGTGTGGCCTTGAGTGCTAAGTCTAGTGCTAGTAGCCTATGGTTCTCTAATACTTCATCTTCATATTGTGTTAAGAATGTTTCCAAATCATCGAGTCCATGGAAACTGGGTGGTTCTATGATTTCTGTGCCTAACCATCTCACTGCGCGGTCTATTCTTGCACATCTTCTCGTGGATACTTCATGTAGTCTCTGCTGCCAATTTTCTAACCTGGAATCCATCGCGCATGAAGTGATACTATGCCAACTAATTACCTCGTCTACAGTTGGGTTTACATAATCCTCCTTGCGTGCAGTTGTCCTGTATAACTGGTCGATTTCCTCTAAGTATAAGAAAGTGGGTTCTACGAACCTTTCCCCTTTTGATGGATCCAGTGGTGCTATAACCCTGTAATCTATAGATTGAAATGTCATTTTTCTTGTCTTCAAATTAATTATGGCCTGGTTGTCAAATACCCAGTCTAGACCGAGTAGTGATGGGTATGGTGTTGTGCCATCTACTATTTTGATGACTTCAAAATCTTCTTTGGTGTGCACACCATCAAGATCTATCGTTATGCCCTTCAGCCTTCCGATTGGTAGAACTCTGTGCTGGTTTGCTATTTTAGTTGGACATTCGAATATCCTAAGGTTAGTTCTCCCATGCATTGCTAGGTTTTCTTGGGTAGTAAATTCACTTCGGATCCTAGGTCCAGTATGATATCTCCCATATTTAAATCCCCAATGTTGGCATTCAATTTGAATTCCCTACTTGTTCTTCTCCTTGTGTGTAGGTGATTGATAATTTTTGGTTCTAGTTTTTGTTCTGTTTTGTTGCTACATTTTTCTAAGATGTTTTGCAATATTTTCACAGATGAAGGATCACTTAATATTTTGATGCATGACTGAAAAAAGTCTTGGATAGTACTTACTTTTCCCTTTCGTGACAGTCCTTCGGTATGATCCAATGATGGCAACATTTCGTATTCTAGGGCTTCGTGGACTGGTTGCGTATTGGAAGACGATGCTATGTCCTTCTTTTGAAATTCTTGTTTGTCTTCCTTGAAAGTTTCCTTGTCTTTGGCCGCATCAAACTGCTTCCTTGGTTCGATGTTCTTCCTTACCCACTGGTTCTGTGCAGGTTCTTGTCGGGTTGTGTCATTTCCTGTATTTGCTCCTCCTTGGGTGACTATGTTGATATTTCGTCCATCCTCCCTTGCTTCGACTGAAATCCATTGCACATTCTGGTTGTTCTGGTTCCTTTTTTCCTTGATCTTTACTAACAATGTCATGCATTCCTTTGTCTCGTGATCCGATGCATGACAATACATACAAGTTGCTGGTAGAAGTGGGCATTCCCTTGCATAATGTCTTGGTTGTTGACAATTTTGACACATAACTGGTCCTCTGCCACGTCCGAAGCCTCCTCTGGCTCATCCTCCTCCTCGATAGCCTGCTCTGTCCCCTCTCTGTGTGTTATATGGTGGTGCCTGATTGTACTGCGTGGTATTGTACTGGGGTTGCGTTGGGTTGTACTGCTGTTGTACAATATTATATGGAGATGGGACTTGATTGAACTAGGGTGATTCTTTCCCTGTCATCATTTTGACCTGTACCCTGTAGGTGTTTGATGTTCTTTCTCGCATCAACTCCATAATTCTATAGTCCTTTTCGTCATGGCCTACGGACTTACAAAAAGTGCAGTAAGAATTCTTAGGAACTGTCTGGTACTTCTGCATCATTGTGCAGTGATAAGGGTTGTGACCTAGTTTCTTTCATATTTCTCACCATGGTCCTCCCTGTGGGAGTGGGTTTGGCATGCCTGTTGCCATATACTGCGTGAATGTTGGACATTCATTCTTGTGGTGTCCTTCTGTTCTGCATGTGGTGCACCAAACATCTTCTCGTTTGTCTTTGTTCCTATTCTGATTCAACTGAAATGTGAGGTTCTTCAAATCCTCCTTCAATTATTCAATGGTCGGGTCCATTTGCTAGTACTAGTTCTCTTCCAGCTGCAAGGCTGCCTGTAGTGCCTCAGTCTGCGTTTGAAACTTTTGTTGTCGTAAGAGGTATTTTAAATGTGGTAGTAGTGAGTTGAAAAACAGATGCTGGTGCTGCATCTTGGTCATAAGGTATTTTAACTTTGCCTTTAATCGCTTAAACATTTGGTCAATATCCCATACAGACTCTCTTGGTTTCTGATGCAGCGAGACGCGACCTCCACCTCATTGCGATCCTACTCATAGGATCATTCAAATTTCACCCTGAGTCAAAGTGGCTCTTTCGATTCCCATAGTGGAATATTTATCAAAAACCCGATCCACAGGTCCTTCTCTTTTTCCTGTCACGGCCTCTGCACGCACCTGTGACCTTTCCCCGATTTAGACTTCGGGTTTCTGGGTTTCATGATCCCTGATGATGAGTCAATTTCCCGATATGGCTCTTCTCGCCTTAGTCTCTCCTGGCTATGCTCTGGTCCATGTGACCGCTAATTCATAAGACCGCAACCTTATCCTTCCTTCGGGGTTTTGGACTTCAAAATCACGATGTGCTCCAACTTTTGTTAGCCCTCCAGGCTAGACTCCTGGCCCACATGACCACTATCTCACAAGACCGCAGCCTTGTCTCCTTTCGGGGTTTCGAACATCGCAATGCCGAAATGCATAAACATTTTGTCCTCAGAATCCCCGATATCCCGATATGACGTCAGCTGGCCCCTACACAACGAAGCTTTCCTCCTTATCCGATATGCTGACAGCTGGCCCATAATGGCACTTTCCTCCTTGTCGGGGTTTCGGACTTCGCGATTCTGAAATGAAAGGACTTCTTGTCCACAAAATCCCGATATCCCGATGCTTGAATTCTCGATGGATGACTTTTCCTTTCGGGGAATCTCTCGAAAGCTATGATATCCTCCACACATCCTCCTATGATGGATGGTCCTAGTTAACTCTCGAGATTTTGCGACTTCTGATGTCCTGGACGCCTCGTCCTTAGGACTCATGAAATGCCAAACTCCGATGCGCAAAAATACCGATGGGCACTCGATCTCCGCCACGCGTCTCCACTACCAGACGACTCAGATCGTTTCTCGCTATTTCGAGACTTGAAGTGTCTTGACTTTCTCGACCTCAAGAATTCCGATATCCCGAGTGACGATATCCCGATGGATACACCTCTCATCGGGATTTTCCCCTCGTCTATTCCCGATGGTAAACCTCGTGCATCTCCTGTCTGATCCGATGGCTGACGGGTAATTTTCTCAAGATCTGACGGTTCAGATCCGTCCTTCTTGTGCGCTTACTCCAGAGGCTAAAATCTACGTGCCTTCACTTGATCCAACGGTTGATGGGTATCTGAGTGAGATCTGACAACTGATGATCTCCTCTTCTATGCGCTTCTCCTGCTCCTTCCTAGACGTAGAAGCCAACGGTCCAGATCTCTTCGGTCGATACGATGACTGTTGTGCTCCCTCCTGAGCTACGCACTTTCTTCCTGCACTTGTAAGAACTCCAAGTTTCTAGAGGCCTCGACCTTTGTCCTCTTTTTCCTCTGCGAGCTCCACGACTTCGAGTCCTCGCCTGCGTTCTCAATAACACTGTTCCTCCTGAGCTTTGCTTCCGAATCCTCAAAGGATTCTTTGACTTTTTCCCTTTGCAGAGTATTTATGCACACACCGTGCTACCTCTCCTAAGCTTCTCACACGCTTAGACACCTAAGGGATTTTATCCTTCCTTCCTTCTCTCCCACAAATGGAGAAATATAATTCCCTCCTGGCTATCCTTCTTCTCAAGCAACCTCTTGCTGAGCCTTTCAGGGTGTTCAACAACCCTGTGAAGATCCTTCAGTGGATTCTTCCTTCAATTACAGAACTCAAAGAGTTCTCTTCTCCTGTGCCTATCTGCACACTTACTCAATGCCCACCTGGCAGAGTATCTTTCCCTTTCACTCGCTCAATGCCCACCTGGAAGAGCTCTCAGAATCCTCAGTGATTCTGTTTCTTCTTGAACTTCCCAACAGAAGCCTTCTGTTGTGCACCCCTTGCACCTGCTCAATGCCCACTTGGCAGAGCTCCTCAGAATCCTTAGTGATTCTGGTTCTCCTTTATGAACTCAAAGCAAAGTTCTCCCTCTATGCACCCCTTGCACCTACTCAATGCCCACTTGGCAGAGCTTCACAGAACTCCTCAGAGCTTTTGTCTGCAACTGTGTCTCTCCTACATAGCCTTGCCTCCAAGGTGTTCAACAACCTTGAGGTCTTTCTCCTGAGTTGTTGATTCCAGTTCCTGTGCCGCAACATGTCTTTGTCTGAACCCGCAGAATTCAGAAGTGCTTCAGTGCACTGGTATTCAGAGACCGCAGTACTCTGTCACACCCTCCTGGCATGAAACCTCAAAGACCTTCACCTGAAATCAAAACAACCTGCGAATGCCTAGCATACATTCACAACATATAAAGAACACTCACAGACATCCATTCAACACAGAATAATGCAGGAAAAAATGCTCTTTGTATTAAATATGGAAAATTCCTATATTTAAAAGGTGTTCCTGAGCACGGCCTGTAACAAGGTCTCGGCTCTTCTCTTCTGCTCTCTACTCGCAGATTCTCTTCAACTACAACTCAACTTACTACAAAATGAGATACTCTCAATCTCTTTTACCTGAGGGGGCTCTTAGAGCTCTTCCCTCCAATCTACCTACCCTATTCAATTACATTGAATGGGCTGTCTAGTCCAGCATCTGGATCTAGATCTCAGCCTTACAAACATTTAAAGGCCTATCTTATCTACATCCTGCGCAAAGGCATGGCTTCACATCTCAATAGCTTAAACATTTAATTACATTCAATTCAAATCAAAATGAGGACTACGCCTCTCTTCAGCTTTGAATGCGTGCGCTTGACGTGGCTGGTTGGCTGATGTGGAGAGATGCTCCTGCATCATACTCCTCAGCTGCAAAATTCATGAGCTCCTGCTCATGAGCTTCCCATCTCTGATGTTGAAATCCTCCTGGATCCCAAATCATCCTCTGGAGCTGTTTATCCGCTCCATTTTCCTGCTGCTGCTGCTTTTGCGCTACTGTTGCTGCTGCTTCCTTCCTTCTTCTCAGCTGCTCCTCGCTGGCAGTCTCTGCTGACCTCAACATCAGCCTTCTGATCTCCTCAATCATTGCATCTAGATGCTCCAATGGTTGGCTCTATTTTTGCAGTCTCCCTAGCTACAAAACTTTTCGGCACATGGGCAGATCACTGTGATCTCCCACGCCTTCTTCTTCATCTTCATCTGTGGCCTCAAGTTTCCACCCTGCTATAGATCTCTGTTCTGCAGTCTCCCTTTGACTGACTGGCTATTCATTCACCTTCCCTGACAACTTAACTTCTGTCAGTTCTCTTGCTGGTTCTGGATTGTTCAACCAATCCTCCAACATCTCTAGCTCCATCTCCCATGGAGTGATAAATATGCCCGCCTGCTCTTTGGCTTCCTTTGTTGCTAGCTTCAGTGCTGCAGCTTCTTTCTTTTCAGCTCCCTGGCCGAAATCATTGAGCCATTCCTCAGAATGCTCATCATTCTCTTCTTCTTCTTTTGCTGTCAGCTTCAGTGCTATAGCTTCCTCAGCTTCCTGGCTGAATGCATTGAGACACTCCTCCGAATGCTCATTTTCTTCGTCTGCTTGGGCAGCTTCCAAAGTCTACTCCAATCCCTCTTCTTTCTTGACAGTCACAGCTGACTGTTCTGCTGCTATTTCTGCACCATCTGCAACACAGACTTATGCCTCCCCCTAGGCAAATGGTAGGAATATCTAAATTCCCCCAATCATCAGAAGATCCCCCAGATCCTCCTCCTCTATCAGCTTCACATGCTGATCTAAATCCATCTTTGAGCTCACCTGCTCTGTCAGCTCCTCTGGATGATTCCAACTCATCTGCTCATCCCTGCCCACCTGGAAATATGGGATGCGTTCACTGCTCTCCTGGCAGATTATGAGATCAACTGATCCCATCTTCATCAACACTCCCTGCTGATTTGAACTCACCTCTGAGTCCATGAGACCTTCAGATAGTCTTGAATTCTCATCTCTGCCTACCTGAAAATCTGAGATGCTTTCGCTGCCCTCCTGGCAGTTTGTGAGATCCCACAATGACCTCATATCATTGCCTAGCTGGCAATGTGAAATTCCTCGACTGTCCTCCTGACAGTCTCTGAGATCCTCAGCTGATCCCAATTCATTAAGATTTATCCCAGTCTCTGGTTCACATACCTGAACCATTTCCTCAGGTCCATTGAGGTTTTCAGCATACCTCAACCATCTTTTTAATAGCCTGCGCTGCCCTCTAACCATCAACTCCTTGAATGGCCATTTTTCTTTCGGATTCTTCATGGGCCATTCATATACTCATCTCGGCTTCTTATCCTTCCACATCCGTAGTTCGAGCTTTTCTATGTCTGCCCTTATTTCATAGAGCTCTTTATCCATTTCTGCAAGCTTTTCTGCCTTTCTTTTCTTCCCAGCATGCCTATGGCCTTCAGTAACCATGGTTCTGTCCCTGTCTGCTTTCCTAGAAAACCTGTTGCTGTCACTCCACATTAAGAGTGCTACTAGCTTCATCCTACAGTCCTTCTGACTGTCTTTACAACCGCTCATTGCCTACCTGCAAACAACCACCACAGAGTCTCCAGCGCTCTGTCTTCTTTTACCTTCTCGCTTCACCTGAAATCTACAAGTGAAGTCCCTGCTCTGATACCACTTGATGCAGAGAGATGCGACCTCCACCTCGTCGCGCTCCTACTCACAGGATCGTTCAAATTTCACCCTGAGCCGAAGTGGCTCTTTCGATTCCCACAGTGGAATCTTTATCAAAAACCCGATCCACAGGTCCTTCTCTTTTTCCTGTCACGGCCTCTGCATGCACCTGTGACCTTTCCCTGATTTAGACTTTGGGTTTCGGGGTTTCGTGATCCTCGATGACAAGAGTTCCTGTCCTCTCAAACTCCCGATCTTCGATGAGTCAATTTCCCGATATGGCTCTTCTCTCCTTAGTCTCTCCTGGCTATGCTCTGGTCCATGTGACTGCTAATTCATAAGACCGTAACCTTATCCTTCCTTCGGGGTTTTGGACTTCAAAATATCGATGTGCTCCAACTTCCATTAGCCCTCTAGGCTAGACTCCTGGCCCACATGACCACTATCTCACAAGACCGCATCCTTGTCTCCTTTCGGGGTTTCGAATATCGCAATGCCGAAATGCATAAACATTTTGTCCTCGGAATCCCCGATATCCCGATATGACATCAGCTGGACCCCACACAACGAAGCTTTCCTCCTTATCCGATATGCTGAAAGCTATCCCACAATGGCACTTTCCTCCTTGTCGGGGTTTTGGACTTTGCGATTCCGAAATGCAAGGACTTCTTGTCCACAGAATCCCAATATCCCGATGCTCGAATTCCCGATGGATGACTTTTCCTTTCGGGGAATCTCTCGAAAGCTCTGATCTCCTCCACGCATCCTCCTATGATGGAAGGTCCTGGTTAACTCTTGGGATTTCACGACTTTTGATGTCCTGGACACCTCGTCCTTAGGACTCGCAAAATGCCAAACTCCGATGCACCAAAATACCGATGGGCGCTCGATCTCCGCCACGCATCTCCACTACCAGATGGATCAGATTGTTTCTCGCTATTTCGAGACTTGAATTGTCTCAAATTTCTTGACCTCAAGAATTTGGATATCCTGAGTGTCGATATCTTGATGGCTATGCCTCTCGTCAGGATTTTCCCCTCGTCAGGGTGTTCAACAACCCTGTGAAGATCCTTCAATGGATTCTTCCTTCAATTACAGAACTCAAAGATTTCTCTTCTCCTGTGCCTATTTGCACACTTACTCAATGCGCACCTGGCAGAGTATCTTTCCCTTTCACTCGCTCAATGCCCACCTGGCAGAGCTCTCAGAATCCTCAGTGATTCTGTTTCTTCTTGAACTTCCCAACATAAGTCTTCCGTTGTGCATCCCTTGCACCTGCTCAATACCCACTTGGCAGAGCTCCTCAGAATCCTTAGTGATTCTGGTCCTCCTTTATGAACTCACAGCAGAGTTCTCCCTCTATGCACCCCTTGCACCTGCTCAATGGCCACTTGGCAGAGCTTCACAGAACTCCTCAGAGCTTCTGTCTGCAACTGTGTCTCTCCTACACAGCCTTGCCTCTAAGGTGTTCAACAACCTTGAGGTCTTTCTCCTGAGTTTTTGACTCCAGTTCCTGTGCCGCAACACGTCTTTGTATGAACCCGCAGAATTTAGAAGTGCTTCAGTGCACTGGTATTCAAAGACCGCAGTACTCTGTCATGCCCTCCTGGCATGAAACCTCAAATACCTTCACCTGAAATAAAAACAACCTGCGAATGCCTAGCATACATTCACAACATATAAAGAACACTCACAAACATCCATTCAACACAGAATAATGCAGGAAAAACTGCTCTTTGTATTAAATATGGCAAATGCCTGTATTTACAAGGTGTTCCTGAGCACGGCCTGTAACAAGGTCTCGGCTCTTCTCTTCTGCTCTCTACTCGCAGATTCTCTTCAACTACAACTCAACTTACTAAAAAATGAGATACTCTCAATCTCTTTTACCTAAGGGGGCTCTTAGATCTCTTCCCTCCAATCTACCTACCCTATTCAATTACATTGAATGGGCTGTCTAGTCTAGCATCTGGATCTAGATCTCAGCCTTACAAACATTTAAAGGCCTATCTTATCTACAACCTGCGCAAAGGCACGGCTTCACAACTCAACAGCTTAAACATTTAATTACATTCAATTCAAATCAAAATGAGGACTGCGCCTCTCTTCAGCTTTGAATGCGTGCGCTTGACGTGGCTGGCTGGATGGATGGATGACGTGGAGAGATGCTCCTGCATAAGTTTTTGCCAGTTCTCAATCATTTCATTCATGTACTAGTCCTCTGAGATTGGCTTCTAAAACTCATTAGTCAATAACTTCTTGATGTCTACTAGTGTCCTCGTCATCGCAGGAGCACTATTTGTGTCTAGACTCATGTACCAGTCTAGTGAGTGGTCTCTTAACATGATCGCTATCTATGCTAGTTTGGTATCTTCATCTGTGATCTGTTTTTCCTCCCAGATATTTGCACAAATGAACAAATTATTTTCTGGGTCTTCTACTGCTTCTCCTCAGAACTCTAGTAATCTGATCATGGGGTCATGTCTTTCCATTCTAAATACTGAATTACTACCTCCACCACGTGGTGTAGATACTTGACTTGTACTGCATGAACTGGCTCCTCCAGTTGTTTCTCCGATAGTAGATGTGCTTCTAGCTATTGGACTTCCTCCGAACTTCGGTTGTCTAAATGGTGGTGTTCTCTTTGGTGTATGAGTCACACATGGTTTTATGGGTTCCACATTGACATTAATACAGAAAGGATGACTATCTTCTCGTCCTGTTCTTAGGCCTCTTGTTTTCCTCTCGTAGGTTGTGTGTAGGATTTACTCAATCTGCTCCATAGCCCAGAGATCCCCTACCTCTTATTCATCGTCTGCCAAGCCCTCCCTCACGACTATGACTCTCTTCTTGGTATTCACCTTGTATTGGTAGGGTGCTCCGCTACATGTCGTTCCAGGTGATGCTAAGATCCACTTAAGTTGGTTGTCGTTCAACAAGATTGGGTCCAAATATTCCTCCTCCTTCTTACCTTTTTTCTCTCCTTCGACCATTTTTCCTCCCCTCTGTCAATGCTTCCCCCCTTCCCCCATGCACGCAAGGAGCTTAGCTATCTACTTCCATTGTCATTAATCATTTTTTATATAACATTACTTTAATCAAAGTATATAATGATCGAATATACCTTTCGCGAGGTCCACATAGGAATTCCTGCTCTGCCGCGCTGTATGACTTCGCTGTGTCGATTGCAAATTCTGTGATGAAGCCTGCCACAATACTGTCAAGCCAAAAGTTGACTGCGCGGGTGAATTTGTTGTTCACTTGTTGTAACTGGTCAATCTATATTGGGGTCCAATCTAGCTGTTGGATTCGGTTCGTCATGTGGGTATCTTTCGACCTTAGTATCCACTCCTGCAATAGGTGAGGAAAATCACAGAAAAAGACTTTGTGTAGATCTGTAAACATGTATCTATCCAGATATTTGTGAGGTTCCAGACTAGGGTTTCTATTGTCTTTCTGGGAAAACTCTATCTCTTTAGTTCTCAACCAACCTTCGATCTCCACTTTCGTGGGGTTCCACGGCCTCAACATTCCCTTCTAGTGACTCAATAATCTCCTAGTTTTGCTCATTTTTCTCCACATGTGTTCTATCCCATCTACTCAGTCCTTTCAGTTCCTTTTTCAATGACAATGGAACCATTTTTTGGTTTTCTTAGCCTACCGAGCAACTCTGCACTCCAGACCCAGGGTTCATATCTTTCAGGGTACCAACAAAGCCTAAAACTACCGGCCCTTCTAGTGAAGCAGAAAGAAGCACAACACAAAGAATGTGCTACACAGTCTCACTTGAGATAGCTTTAATGGGTGGCTATAAGACTCATGCGTTTATAGCCTGGGATTGAGTATGGGATAGAGGGTCATCATTTTGATCTCCTATTTATTAAATGTATTACCAATTACTGTTATCTGACCTTCGATATTAAACAATGAAACATAAATGAACTAAACAGTAGAATAACTCATCCATTCATCGCATATAGTGCCTAACTAACAACAATAAACAAAGAGATGCATGCATTCATCACATTACACAAATATTACCATGGTTCCACCTCTCCCTGGGCTACGTCCACAAAATATTTTTCTCTTGGCTCTTTTATTAAGATAGTTTTGCAATTCTCGCACCATGTGCTTACAATTCTTCTCAGAATGACAAGATCTCTACGAGGTGAACTATATCGCACCAGGGTCCTCAACCTGCGATATGATCCTCGAGATCTTCCTCCCGGTTCACTCTCTTGTTACAAGTACTCCCTTATCAACGCATTCCATACAATGGAATCTCAGTCCTCCCAAATTCTCTGAACTTCTGAATCTCTTAACTCTCTAATTCTCGAAATCTTGACCTTTTGAACCAACTAACTAACTCTTCTTTGATACCTACTTTCCTATATTTATATCTATCGGGCTCTTCAGCCATTTACAAAAAAACTCTTACTAAAAACCCTAACTCCTCTATTGTTAGGTCTTCCTTTCTCCACATGCATTCGGTGCTTCCTTCTAGCTGTCGCCTCCTTCTTACATGTGCACGTGCTGTGCTTCTTGCTAGTTATCTCTTTCCTCCTACATGCTTCCCTTCCCACGATTTCTCTTCCAGCTGTCATTATTCTTCGTGCACGCTTTCTTTCCCATTTCGGCCTGCTACCAACACTAGTTGAGGACAGTATTTTGTCATGTGATCGATCCCTTTGCAGTATGTGCACATTGTACATGAATTTTGGCAATCACAGGCCAAGTGTCCAGGTTGATTATAGTTATAAAAGATAATCGGTCTACGTCCTCCTCTACCAAAATTTCATCATCCCCGACCTCTACCAAGTTTCCCTCTATTTACTTGATTGAACCCTCTCTCATTGTTATACTCCACAAAAACTCCTTATGCACTGGTATTATCTTCTTGGATTTTGTACATATCTGATGTGCACTCCCTTAGTAGATTGAACACGCGGCACTCCTTCTCTTCATTCCCTACTGAATTTCAAAAGTTGAAAAACAAGTTCTTTGGTGTACTTTGATACTTTTGTAGTAATGGACACTCTATGGGGTGATTTCCCCATTTCTTACATATCTTGCAGTATCCCCCTCTTGGTAGTGGATTTGGCACTCAAGCTGCTAAATATTGCACAAATGTTGGGCATTCATCCTTGTGATGGCCCTTCATCCTGCATTTGGTACACCACACTTGTTCTAGTTTCTCCCTTCCTTTGGTAATCTTGACCAACTGAATTGTTAATGCAACCAACTGCATCTGAAGCTATGCCATTCCTCCCATGTTTCCTGTCAGAGATGCCTCTAGTTTCATTGCAATATCTAGTGCCTTAGGATGTGACATAACCTTCTGTTGAATCATGGGCCTCTGAATGTGTGGTAGAAGTCCAGAAATAAACCACTCTTGATTTTTTTGATATGGAATTTGGAAATTCAATCTCCCCATTACATCCTTAAAGCATTGATCAAACTCCCATACAAACTCTGTTTGTACCTGTTTGATCTCTTTTATCTCAGTGATGTACTCCGATTCCAACTTTGGTTTTTTTAACTCCTTTGATAGTGCTTGATTTATCTCTGCCAAAGTCCTATCATGTCTTGTAGGCATAATTATTTGTAACTTCATACACCATACCAGTGCACATCCTCTAAATGTTGTTGCTAACTGCACAATTTTTATGGCATCATCGTGTATGTTATTATCTACCCAAACTATTTCATACACAAACATGTGTTGTTCTAGATCCTCTAACCCCACTCCCTTGAAATCATGAAGTCTAAGAGTATTATCTACTCCCACCATGTTGGATTGTGTAGTCCCACCTCTTGGTGATGATGGTGGACTCAGACTATGACTTTGAATATGCACACTACTCCCACTATTATGACTTCTACTACTCTGTACTCCTTGACAAACTATGATGGCTTTTGATAAATATTCAACTGTTATCTGTGATTGTGGTGATGCACATGGGGTCATGGATTCAACACAAGATCCTTTATGAGTAGGACTTACTATATCCTCTATTACTAGACTAGACTAAGACCCTTCTTCTTTTCCTCGTACATATGGTATCTCCACGATTTAGACTAGTGTGCAAGGTACACTTTCTTTCGGCTCACTGTGTTGTTCTTCTCTCCCAACCCCAATATTTTCCCTCTTATACCTTCTTCGTCCATGCAACTATCCAAAATTGTACTCTTTCTCTGGTATGTTTCCTTCTTGCATCCTTAGTCCCTTCCTTCTTTGTTCATTACTTCCTTCTCTCATATGATTCTCCTATCATCCTTCGGCTCCCCCTATGTGTACAAATCCATTTTAGTTGTTAGAATTCATTATAATTACGTGTTTTTCACATAACAACATTTTTATCCACATATTCAATGATTTCAAGAACCTTCTGTGTAGGCCTTTGAAAAAAATTCTTTCCGCAACGCTGTACAACTGATTGCAATCTACTACAAATTCTGTAACATAACCCCCTATTAAACTATCTAACCAAAACTCAGTTGCTCGAGTAGTTGGGTTACTTACTGAATTCAACTATCTTACCAATTCAGGAGTCCAATTCTTTGGTGATGCAACACTAAACCTTCATGTCTTCTCTACCAACCTTTCTAGCCACTCGGTCATAATTTTTGGAAATTCACCAAAGAAAATTTCATGCAGATCCGTGAACACATACCTTTGCATCCATTGCTTGTCATTCATATGAGGGTTCCTATTCTCTTGTCACGCAAATTCCCATTCTTTTTTTTTAAACCAGTTTGTGATATCCTTCTTAGTTGGCCACCAAAACATCCCCTTAGTCGCAATGTCCTGGTCCTAGTAACATAACCATTCATTGGCTTATACTAGTTTGTGCACAGGTTGTAAGACCCAAGGTTCTGGTTAAATATGACCAACAAACCCACAAGACACTAGCCCTTTAGGCATCACCTGCTTGCATAGATGAAGTCTCACCCAAGGTATCTATGGGGATTGCAGGAACCAAGCTTATGCAGGAGTAAGGAAAAGTGAGGCGTATATCTGTTCCATTGTTACTTCTTCTAGCTTATGTATGTATGTGATTATTAGAGATATTATCGCAGGAATTCATGAATATAGCACTGTAACCAATCCATAAACTAATTCTAGTCTACGAAATATAACAACATGATTCATAAACACACATAAACAAGTAAAGAACACAAGATGCAAGATTATCTCTCAACTATGTCTTTATTCATCATATCAACTTATTACATTCACGATTCTTGGATAATCTCAACCTCTACAAATTCTACAAACTCTTTCTAGCCCTGTAGGCCTCTCACTATCCTTTTTCATCCCACCCATTACATATTTATACCAAAAATCTAGGGCTTAAATCCTTGTTCTTATTTATCCCAAAATATCCCATTACAATGCATGGCATGACCAACTTCAGTTAACTGGTTGTTTGTTTTCTTCTGATTTTCTCTCTTTATACAACTTTTTCGTTGTTCTTCTATTTCTGCAAAGGTGCATTGTCTTCCTTCGCGCTTTCTCCTCTCACTTGCTTTCTTTCTTCTGTATGTGCACTATCTTCTTCCTGCACATTTTCCTTCCTTCTGTGCTCTTTCTTCTGCACCCTTCCTTCTGTGCACTTTCTTTATCCTTCAGTTTTTTCTCCCAAAATTGTATCCAAAAAATGTCTGTCCAATAATGGGTAATCAACATAAGCTGAGGATAACCCAAAGCTTTCCAAGCAGTTGAGGATAGAATGCTAACATAAGTTCCTTCGTCCTCAATTGTGAGATGTATGATCTTATTGCAAACCTACACAGTTATTTGGAAAGGCATGCATGGACAAAGGTGAGGCTCCTCCTATTTATTTTTCTATATGAGATGATATATGATCGATACATTATTACAATGTTGAGTGTTCCATATATATAGAACATATGGTGACCATCCATGAAAGGATGTGTCCCTTGGATCATAAATAACTACTTATTTATTATATATATTTATACCTTGTAATATAAATATCATGTCATATATCTTCCTGATGTTGTCCAAAAATAAACACTCCCTCTCAACGAGGGAGACATTCTTCATCATGTAAAATCTTGTCTTTGAAGTATACAAATTTCACCCTAGAATCATGACACTTTTCTGTCAGTCTTGGGATATGTCTCTCTCCCACCTGAACCAAGTGGAAACTCCTTATGTGTCTCCCCCTCTGATCCAATTAACTCTCTTTGATATCAGGCTCACTCTGGGTCCGCATGCGATAAAATCTAGCATCTTGAGTCTTTATCATTCCTTGTCAAATCACCATGACTACGACAAAGACCACACGAGGGTCATTCACCATAGGTACACACCTATGAGTGAATGTTAGCCTGATGTTAACCGACACGTGGAAAGCACCTCAAGCACCTTGAGTCCATATTATTCCTTGTCATGATCAAGGAAGGACTATGCCTGGGGACATTTACCACAAGTACAAATTTGTGATAAATGTATCCTATCTCCCTTGGTCTACATCCTAATCTAGGAGAAGGTTTGCCTGATGCTTACTCGAGACATTCACTACAGGTACACCCCTGTGGGTGAAATTTTGCCCGATGTTTCCTCACACTGGAGGAACACTAGCACATCGAGTATTCTATTCTTTGAACACTACACTTGGGCCATTCACCACTGGTCAAACCACCATGACCAATCCTGGGGGAATATATGCCTGATGCTAAAACATCAACACTCCCTCTTAGATAAGGAGGTATATTTCCATGATGTATTCATCTAGTAGTCCATTGACTACTCTGTAATCAACTAGTAGTACAAAACTACTACCATGCCATCAATAGCTCTAATCATCCATCACCATTTCTACGATCAAGCAAAACACAACTGCTCCAAGTGATCTAGTAGTCTCCATGACAATCAACTAGTAGCATACAACTACTACAATTTCATCAAATAGAACATGATTGTGTTGATGCATAGTAGTAAAAAACTATTGTCTAGTGGTACACAACCACTACTAGTAGAACACAACTACTGTCCAGTGACACATAGTCACTACCAGTGGTACAAAACAACTGTAGTAGCAAAAAACTACTTTCCAGAGACATACAGTCTTCACAAGTGGTACACAACCACTGTATTAGAAAAATGTATGTCACACATGGCACTCCCATGTGGAATTCTAGATGCTACTCTCTCTAGAAACAATAGGGTCAACTCCCCATAGTGTGAGACATCAAGGTCAACTCCTTTGACATGTCCTCATGTGTTTCCACAAGGGACGTGTCCTCCTGTGCTCTCCACAAGGGACGTTGGGCTATAATCCCAAACCCACTTATCCCTCTCACACAAGTTTCCTCACAGATAAAATCAACTCAGTCACATAGGAGATAAATCTAGAATTCTAGAGGATACTCCCTCTAGAAATACTAGGGTCAACTCCCCATAGTGTGTGACATCAAGGTCAACTCCCTTGACGTGTCCTCATGGTCTCTCCACAAGGGACGTGTCCTCATGTTCTCTCCATAAGGGATGTTGGGATATAAGTCCAAACCCACTTCTCCCTCTGTAATAAGTGTCCTCACATATCAACTCAACTCATTCATAGAGGAGTAAAATTTGGATAATGTCTCAGGAAGTTGAAAACATGAACATTTCCTCTCAGTGAGGGAGGCATTCTCTACCACGCTAAGTCTGTCATGGAATTAATCTAACTTCATCTTGGTAAGGGTTTTGATAAGAAAATCAACAACCTACTCATCTGTAGGAAGGTATTGCACCGGTACTGTCTTACTCTGCACCATGTCTTGGATGTAATGGTACTTTATCTTATGAAACACTTGATTCTATGAGAGCTTCACATAGATCTAGTTATCACAATGAATAATGGTGGAATCCAACACATTTTCAAATAAATCTGCAAGGATCTTTTGAAGCCACACTGCTTCACAGACTGCCACACTCAATGCAATGTACTCTACTTTTGCAGTGCTCAAAACAACATAAGTTTGTTTCGTGCTACACTAGGAAACCATGGCAGATCCCAAATTGAAGAAACATTCGAAGGTGCTCTTCCTGTTCACTGTGCTCCTTTCCAAATCAGAGTCAGTGTATCCCTATAATATCATTTCAATATTGGAATTATATCTCAGACTGTGTCCAACTGTGCCTTGTAGGTATCTCAATACATGCTTTGCATCAATCTAGTGTGTCTATCTCGATTGAATCATAAACTAGATAAATTCACTCACTGCATATAAAATATATGGTCTGGTGTTAACCAGATACACCAATGATCCAATCAGTTGCCTATGCAAGTTCATATCAATCTTGTCAGAATCAGAAGAAGACACACTTAGTTTCTTTAAGATTCGTCACCATTGGTGTAGACATGGGATTACAATTCAACATCCCAAACTTCTTCAATATCTCAACTCTGTATTTCCCCTAACTTGAGAAGATCTCATCAGTTCTCTGCCACACCTCTAGTCTCTATAAGTAGTGCATCATACCAAGGTCCTTCATCTCAAACTTAAAGGCCAACACATACTTTCATTCATCAATAAGGCTCTTTGTACCTGTGAGGAATAAATCATGAACACAGGGGAACAAAATCAAGGGCTCACCATTAATAGTCTTGTAGTACAGGTTGGGATCAACAACACTTTTTTCTAAATCCCAAACTCATCATGTGTCCATCAATCCTCGCATACCAAGATATAGGTTCCTACTTGAGTTCATACATGGACTTCTTCAACCTACACACATGAGACTCCTTCTCATCTATCAAGAAACCATTTGGTTGCTCGATGCATACTTTTCCCTCAATATCTCCATTGATAAAGATTGTGTTCACATCCATATAATGTAGTCTCCAATCCATGGATGTTGGAAGGGAAATAATTGTCCGAATATAAGTGTATCGAGCAACAAGAGAAAATGTCTCCTCATAATCTATTCCCTCCACCTGAGAGAATACTATAGCAACAAATCTCACTTTGTGCTTCTCGATGATTCTGTCAGCTGTGTGTTTGATCTTATATATCCACTTGGAAGTCACTACAAACTTCCTCTCAGGTATTAGAACAATATCCCACACATCATTCTTCATGATGGACTAATACTCCTCCATCATTGAATATCTCCATACTAGCTAACTAGATGCCTCCTCATAACAAAAATGCTTAGGATCAATGATGTGGCTCATAGCTGCAACATAGAATGAATATCTTTGAGGTCTCTTTCTCTCTCAGAAGGTACCATGAGGAGTTTCATTTCCTTCTTCCTCCTACAGAGTTTGACGATCCCATGCAGGTCTCTTCCGACCTACTGTAATATTTATGGGAACATCAACTAGAGCTACAGGATCAACGAGATCAATTGGATCAATAGGATCAATTGTATCCCTCTGAACTACTGGAGGGTGAGGGGGAGAAGGAACCATCTCTTCCTATATCTTACTATCAATCTCCATGTGATATCCTCTAGATCTCTTGAAGGCTACCTCCTCCTCAAAGGTAACATATTTGCTCACCTCACTTTGTCTTTGACCAGGGATGTACATCCGATATGCCTTCGAAGACTCATTGTACCCCACAAATGTACTATTTCTTATTGAAGGGTATAACTTGGTCCTTTTCTCCTTGGTCACATGAATGTATATTGGACACCCAAATATCCTAAAGTGTCCAACCTCAGGCTTCACTCATGAACTATGTCCATACTAGACATCTCATGGTTCCCTCATGGAACACATGTCTAAGACATATTGAGGTTCCCTCATGGAACCAATGTCTTCTCTAGGACACATCGATATTCCCTCATGGATCCGATGTCCCCCAAGACATATCAAGGTTTCCTCATGAAACCAATGTCTTGGTTCCTTCATATGACCATATGAGGCACATCAGTATGAAGTCCACATTCCCCCCTACTAGTCCACATAGGACCCTCCGGGGAGAATGTCTCATATTGTTTCCTCAAACATCAACACATTGACACAAGCTTCATGTGATCTCCACTAAGAGGGGTTTTCTCTACTTCTCACTTCAAAGGAAGTCTACAATGACCACATTAATTTGCCGATTCGAGGAAGTGTAAGTGACCACCTCTAAACCGTGTGGACAACAAGAGGAATTCTAAGATGTAGTTTTACTACAACAATGATATAATGGTTCCCTCAACAATCTCATGTGGCTTATTTTCACTGCCTAACCTTACACTCATTTTTCACAGGAAAATGTTTCCTCCACATGTAATAACTACATTGTCCTATTGAACATTTACTTTTTGCAGCGGACAAATGGAGGGTAAATGATTCACTGTCTTAAATATTGGAACTTTGAAATTATGTCTCCCTCGAAACATAGATTCCATTCATTTTGTTAAAAGTGGAATTTACATGCATCTCACGAATATAAAGCTTCTTGATCTTGGACATAAAAAAAATAACGCCAGGTTGAATACTGGAGATCTCTTTCCACACATCTCCAACCTTCTCTGCATGCAAAGGTAGAACTATAACTGTATTGGGAAGCTTGCACCCATAACTTCCTTCAATCTAAGCAATGTTGGGTCTGCTTTCAACCCATTATAAGACTACATGACTAGCTTGTCACTAAAAAGACACTCTTAAACCCAATTCCTATAAAATTGTTATTGTAATCATTATAGATTAATAGAAAGACAGTGATTCTTTTTCTCCAATATAAACTCCTTCCCCTTTATGTTTTTTGTTGGATCGTCCTATGTTGCATAATGAATCGATATTTCATTTCTAAAATCCAATATCATTATTAAAAACCAACAGTGTGGCATTAACACCCACACTAGCAACATCCTTAGTAGTAAACACAAATTCTAGCGATGGATCCACATCAGGCGCATAGTTGTAATCCTCAACATATGTTTCATCTTGTTCCCACACCAGAGGGAAGCTTAACGTCCAAAATGATATCTTCATGATGAACTATGGATGATTAAAGTAGTTTATGATGGGTATTTCGGCTAAAAAACATAACCATTTAAGTTGCACTCCATTATCTCTTTCATGAAAACACAACACAAGCATGTAGAAATATTCATACAAAATGCAAGCTATCTTTCTCATTTTCTTGGGCCTCCCGTGAGGGAGTCAATCCCAGTCCTACTTTGATACCATGTTAATTTTTTTATATGAGATGATATCTGATCGATATATTATTACAATGATGAGTGTTCCATATATAGAGAACATATGGTGACCATCCATGAAAGGATGCGTCCCTTGGATAATAAATAACTACTTATATATATATATATATATATATATATATATATATATGAGGTCTTCCCGATGTTGTCCAAACATCAACACCTCCATCCTATTCCAGTCAAAGTAAATGACCTCATTACTTGGAGGGGGTTCTATTGAAATGAATGAAATTCCCCCTTGTATGAAGGAATATGAAGTGAAAAGAAAAACATGAGTGGTATCCACTTCACTCTCCAAGGGAAGAGTGGGATCAAACAAGGATTGAATCGTACTGACCACTTCATCAACCAATGGTTGGTTGGGAGAGGACTTATGGGAAGAAACTACAGTTTATTGTTGGGAAACAATGTCTTCCAAAAATTGAGAAGCTTCATCCATATGAGGGAAAATGTAAGTGAGGTTCATTTCCCCGCATAATCGACAAGGAATCCTGACTTTACCCTTTTTTCCCCCAACCTTATGATCATTGGATGATGGGTTTTCACCAACATGACTTGCAGCGGCTGGCGACATAGGTTGTTGAGAACTTGTGGAAAAAACTTCTAAGACCTTGGGAATACCATGGAAATGGTTAAGAAGGTGGTCACCTTTACAAATCCTGCAAGAGAATTTGGGCTTGCGACCTATGTTGGTATGATTTTCAACATTATCAACACTCACGACAATGGCTGGTTGATTTCTCCCTTACTTATTTTTCTTCTTCTTGTTCTTCCTTTTCTTCTTATTCTTAGCCTCATGGTTACTATCATCAAGGATTTCACTAGGTGAGGAAGAAGAAAGGGATGAATACACGATGTTTGAAGAAGGAAAAGAGTCAAAATGAGGTTGATGTTTTTGAGGTGGAGAGATTTCTTGGGTAGTAGCAGGGGCATTTAGGACCATGAGAGTTAAAAAAAACCATATCGGTAACCCCAAAGTGAAATATGGAAGAGTCAATGTAGTGATGTAGGGAGGACCAACATTTACAAAACAAGGAAAAGTATAAGGTCCCTTGTGAAAATGGATCCCTTGGTTGGTAACCTCATGAATTGTTTCCATGGATGTGAATTCAACCCAGGGTCTCCTAAACGTCAAAGAGAACACACTACCAAAGTCCCTACAATATAAGAGAAAGAAAACAACTCCCTTATGACAGGGAGAAAGGAAGTAAGAATATTCTGAAGCCGTGAGAGGAGGCTTCCAATGAATAAATGAGTAACAATTACGATAACCTTTACACAACAATCCCACAAGGTGCAAGTAAGATCCTATAGGAAAATACCCTCTCAGATTGATGAAGCGGATATTTAACATCTGTCGTAGGTACCACAAGGAACCTTCCTTGTAGAAGGAATTTCCCTTGCACTCACCTATGTAGAAAGCTCATAGAGCTTACTATGTTTACCAATCCATAATGAATGTCCAAAGGGGTACAATCGAAAATCAAGATTATCAAATGGGCATGGGAATGTTAGAAACAAATCCATGACCCAAAACTAAGAAGAAGTGGTGTCACCCCGAAGACTTTACACTCTTCAAATCCCCAAACTTGCAATAGCCCCACTAGGTTAACATAAGAGGGGAAATATCAACTGATCTCTTCGCTTGACCTTGTGTTTGACTCCCATGTGAGAGGATCTTTCTCGACTAAAGTTAATTGCTACTACTAGATTTTCTCTCTCTCTAGTATTCTACGGTTTCGTTTAGCAACCTTGGATATTTTACTCACTTCTCCCTAATCCAAAGGACCTATCCTTACACTACTATTGGTGTGCTATAAAACAAAATATGTCTAATTGATTTTATTAAGCATTTTGGTTAATTTTCAATGGTTGTCCCTTACTCAATAAGGTGTACGAAGATGAAATTGATGGTTTATGAATCAACTCCAAAACCATGTAGAAAGAATGAAATGAAAATATTTTATTTCGATGAATTCTATCTGAGGAAAGGAGAGTAGATCTTTTTCTTCTTAACACAAAAAAATTCCCAAGACTATGCATGTAACACCCCTGTTTCCCCCAATTTGTAATTAATCATAGAATAGGAATTACCATGCTAATGCATGAGGAAAATGTAAATGTATTATTGTTTGAGTGGCCAATAACTGACTGTGGGGGTGAAGCCTTGAAAGTACTGGCCATGATATCACTAGAGGAAGAATGTGAAAACCATACAAGAGGGTTCATATATCAAATAACCCCAAATATTCATGATAAGGATGACAAACCTCCTTCGAATCCCAAGAAAAGGAAAGAAGTCAATGAAGAAAGAATAGTGGTTGAATCACCAACCACCCCCCCATGAATGGAAACATGGGCTGTCAGCCCGAAGTATTGTAGGGACCTGCAGACCTGAGTTTCCTTCTGACAGAAGAAACAGGATAGGTCGGCGAGACCGTCCAAGGTAAGAGGGACACAGAGGAGAGGCGAAGGAAACACGAGATGAGAACGTGAGCTCGCAAGGGAGAGGCGTGAAGATCTCCAACAGATCATGAATAGAAGGCTGCGAGCTTGATGCCAAAGATCATTTGAGAAACCTCACCGAGGCCACAAATGAGTGAGAAAGCTCTGAGTTGCAGAAGACAGGACCCGAACATAAACTAAAACAGAGAGAGAACCCTCGAGAAGAGTGAGAGTTCCCTGGTGATATCATGGTTTGGCACGGGGGTGGCCAGAGTGATAATATTGAATGCCTCTGAGCCTATGGTCGGGTGGAAGGATGAACACCCATAGTCAGTTGGTTGGCGACAACTTGTAATAGATAAGCATTTTCTTACTTTGGGTAATTTAGTTGTAACTGGACATGAATTTGATTATACTGTGTATATTTCAGGAATAGTTCTTGATTTATAAATGGATATATTGTGTCTCCTTCCTTACTACTTGACTATAAAATTAGGCCAGTAAGAGATTATATGGATAGGACATGATTGGTACTCATAAATTCTTGTGTCCTGTGGCGGCTTGAGTTAGAGCCACAAACTGTGAGTTTGTCGACCTTAGGCATAGTTTCATGTACACATGCCAACCTTCCTAGTAGTCTAGAGTCCCTTGGAGGATGATTTCTGTTCATCTCAGGAGAGGTAGTGTAGTTATGCACAGGCTCCCTACGAAGCAAGTAGAGACAGAGACTCACTCAAGTACTAGACTCGACGAATGAGTGCAAGGGGTGCGCAGAAGACTCTTCTAAGAGTCAAGCCCAGGAGAAAGAGTGCAAAGATCTTAATTCCTTCATAGCTAAGAAAGCTCAGGAGGGACAACAACTTTCATAGGTGCTAACGAGACCCAATCGTCAGCTTGCAGTAGAAGATCAAAGGATGAGACCTTTAAGACTTGGAAATATTCCAAGGAAAAGGAAGAAAACATGAGCTCAGGGAGGAGCTACAACTATCGTCAGATCTCGCGTGGATAGCCGATAGCCATCGGATCCAGGGGAAGTTGCACGAGTTTAAGCCTTGCATACGCAAAGGTGAGGACTCGTCAAAGTCTCGAAAAGATCAGGACTGTCCATTTCAGAGGACACGTGGTAGAGATCCAAACCCATTGGGGTTTCGGATACCAGGAGGTTGAAGGACCAAGAGTTTAGTCATGGTGGATTCACGAAATCGCAAACCCTGAAGTCCCAAAAGATGCAAGTGGTGGAGGTTTCGGGGAAATCTCAAAAGGAGATTTTGGTAATTCGGTTACCAAGAAAACAAGAGGTAAGAGTTCTAAACTCTTGACCCATAAAACCTCGAAAGAATCTGAGCCATTGGATCAGGAGAGGCTTTGAGACATTGATCTCGATCAAGAGAAGGAGGACCAAAATTTCAGGATTCGGTACTTCGGTACTTCAGGTATTGGGAGTACGAGAGGACAAGGAATTGGAGAAACAGGATTTGAGAAGTCCCAAAAAGTGAAATCCCAACTTGCGAAACCGTGAAGTGAGTTTAGAGGATATAGGGTTCAGAGTTTCAGCTCCTGGGAAACTTAAGTGCGAGACCTCCTGTCTGCGCATATCCAAAATCCCGACTTGCGAAACCCCGAAGTGAGTTTAGAGGATATAGGGTTCGGAGTTTCGGCTCCTGGGAAACCTAAGTGTGAGACCTCCTGTCTATGCATATCCTGAAATATCGACTTGCGAAACCCCGAAGTGAGTTTAGAGGATATAGGGTTCAGAGTTTCGGCTCCCGAGAAACCTAAGTGCGAAACCTCCTATCTACGCATATCTCGAAATCCCGACTTGCGAAACCCCGAAATGACATAGTATGTCTAGAGTTTGGATGTTTTGGTGTTTCGACACCCGGGATATCTAGAAGAAAGTCCTTGGTACATGCCAATCCCGAATTCCCGACTTGTGAAATCCTGATACGGCTTAGCGCATGTAGATTTGGTTTTTCGGTGTTTCGACACCTGGAAAACTGAAGGGTATGAACCCCTCATCCTCTTCTACTGCGAAAACCCGGTACACAAAACTCCTAAAGGTGGGATGCCATGTTTTAATCCAAGGCATTGTTATATGTGACAAACTGTTGGTCCCTTTCGGATTTTGGCACTTCGAGAGACAAGAGAGCAGAGGAACACATGCATCACGATTTCCCGAATCACGAAAGTTGGAAACACCTCTCTGGTAAGGCTTGTGGTCATAGCCAACGATCACATGGGTAAGGATAAGGGATGGTAGGGTCCGCATCAGGCCCCATAGGAATTTGGGGATTCTGTTCCTTGGTGAAAGGAAGGAAAAAATCCAAAAAATATTAGTTCCCATAGTGGGTGTGTGACAAATTGGTATCAGAGCATGGTTACAACACTTGGCCTGCTTGGGCTCATGTACGAGCCGCGTAAGGAGATGTTGTTATATGCATTTACTCCTTGAGGAGAAGGGCTGCAGATTGAACCTGTGATTTTGGGATTTCTTGTTGAATTCCAGCAAAGGAATTATATTATTCCTTTGTCAAAATGATAACTACTCTTATAGGAGTAGGAATGCACTGATCAGTATTACTGATAAGACCTGAGTGTGAACAACAGAGGTGGAATAAATTCTTCTATGAAGTTGCACTAGCCAGAAAAGGGGCATGAACTGAGTTGTTCTATTATAGTGTGATGATGGCTACCTACTAAAGCAGGTAGAGTCTCTTGCAATTGAGATGGCCGGGTAGGTAAGAATTAAGATCCAAATGAAGAACTCCTTCATGATTTGGGAAATTTGGTAAGGACTGGTAGGATCCTTAGGAAGTTATGATTACTGCGTTATTAAAAGACTAAACTCTGAGCCTATAACTCCTCACGATTGAGAGGACTGATGAAAATATGTAGGGTCAGATTACCTGACCTATAATGGTTAGGATTGACAGCAAGGATAATCTATTTGAGAAAGATTAAGAGGAGTCCTTTGGGACTGTTGCTAATTCCCAAGAGTGACCCTTGTTGGTTGTTCCCATAAAGAGAGGGTAATATTCGTATGAGTTATGACTATGATATTAGTCTTGTAAGTAACTTAAAAGATTAGAAGAGATAGCAGGAGAAATCCTTTATAAAAGAGTTTTGAAGATTGGATAGGATCGGGAGTCAAGATCCATTCAGAAAGAACCGAAATGTTTCAAGTTGTTCGATCTAAGAGAAGTAGCGCACTGGTTAGTTGCGAGGAGATACTGAAATTTCACAAAACCAAAGGACTTGGGATAAGAAATGAGAAATTCACGAAAAGATCATAGCCCTTGATCAAGGAGCGATCTGGACCATTGATCGTCTAGAGAGAATTTCGCAATTTCAGATACCGGGAGTCCGAGAGGTAAGAGTTCGGGAGACTAGAGGTCTTGGTCCATGAAGTCCCGAAAGCATCGGGACCATTCATCGCTAGAGGAAAAGTGGTGGAGGATTGAGTTTTGGGAAAATTCCTGAAGGGAGCCATTTCGACACTCCTGGTATCGCGGATGCGAAGGGAAAGAGTTCGGAACTCTTGACCCCCCCCCCCCCACAAAACGCCAAAAAAGGATCAGGGATGTAGGATGTGGATTGGAGCGTGGTCGTTGATCTCTCAATAGTGGCACGCTGATATTTCGGGTACCGGTAAATCAAAGGAACAAGGACCGGGTAACCCTTGCATTGCAGGATCGCTTAACGCGAAATATCGAAGGTGCTAAAGGGACGTGATAGGAAGCCGACATTTTGGCATAACGAGATTCGGCATTTCAGAAGTCCTGGAGACGAGGAATCCAAATTCTCGGGGATGAAAACCCTGAAGTCTCAACAACGTGACACAAAGAGGAGTGGGGATGTGTTCATATCGAGATATCGAGAATTGGTATTTCAGGAATCCTGCAGACGAAAAGTCGGAACGCTTGACATCGAGAGTTCTGAAGTCATGAAACGTGACGAGCCGGGGAGACACCTCCTTGGAGGAGAAAGCCAGGGATCGACATTTCGGCATTTCATAGGTCAAAATTTTGGCCTATCGAGTTTCAGGGAATCGAGGAACTAGACTTCCTTGCAATAGAAATCCTGAAATTGCGAAATGCGAAGCGCCTTTTAGTTCGGATCGTGGTCACCGCCGATGGTCATGTGAGGAGAAAGAGGGAACTAGTATGATGAATACTTAGTTGTGTTCAATCATACTTGAGTGCATGAGGTTAATGCATTGTGAAGCTTCATAATAGGAAGCCTGATATTAATACTGGTAAGGTATGAATGATATTAAACGTGCAAGTAATGCACATGTATGATGTAAAAGTATAAGTATACTAAAGGTCCAATATGATTTCCCTGATAAGTGAAACGTGAGGCAAGAATTACACTTGCCAAAATTGAATGAATAACATGGATACATGGTTGACTCCATTGTGAAGAGTCACGCAAGTTCCGTCTTGAATGATAGCTTAAGGGGAATGTACTCCATTCCCCTAGGAAAATCCAGTGCAATTAAATGAAAGAGTAAATGAGTGAGGATGCTTTGATGTCATGGTAAGAGGCAAATGTTTAT